>JBBYHM010000022.1:8211437-8223165 GCA_038381775.1 Adansonia rubrostipa | reverse complement strand
ACTCCGGCACCCTTCTGACTCTTCTGTGTTGCAGGATCTTGCCCAACCCCTGGTACCAGCAAAGAGGACATCAACAGTGTTATATTTCTGTTATTTTATTATATATTTATATAAATTTTAAAATATTAATAATTTATTTTATTTAGATTTTGATATTTTTTATATATTCATATCAATTTTTCTTTTGTTGTATCGTTTTTAATTATCTTTTCATCTTATGTTTGTATTGTATAATAATATTATGTTTAAAATTATTAAGTTTAATTAAAATTATTCAGGTAACTACTAATTTTATATGATGTATCATTGTATCGATGTTAATGACTTATTAATAATTTATTTTATATAAATTTTGATACGTTATTTGTCCATTCCTACTATGTTTATATTTTTTATATTATGTCGTGTTTTAATTATTTTTAACTTATTTTATTTTTATTTGTATCTTTAATTTAAAATTTTTTTTAAATAGATAATTACACCAAAGCAAGGATTCGAACATTAATATATATTAAGCAGAGCAGACGAAAAATTCAATTTGGCCAAAAAAAAAAAATTTAAGTTTATCTACACCTCACTTTCATCGTTCAGAATAGAATATTCTGAATCTGTTCCGAAGGAGCTAATCAAATGCAGCCTTGGTGGGCCACAGATTGATTTGGCAAGTCATCTTAAATCTCATAATAATAAAACCCAACATTTGAATCCACTCACTCCTATGATCTCTATTTTCTCCGATAGCTACAGCATTTGATTATGTAAGAATTTCCTACATACCTCGTAGCATCTGTCTACTTGCCTTGATCACTGTAAATTGCTAGTTGTTATAATCTTGCATGATGTTTTTGATGGCCTAGTGTATACGTATTTTGGACCAGGGGTGAGGCACGTCGGGACTGGGTAAACATGATGAAAACCGAGAGGGAATCAGCATTGTAAAGCAGAGGTGACAATGAAAAATTTACGAACTGTCTAAAGTGTGCTCGTTTTCATTGAATCTTAAAGAGTAGCTCACATATTTGGTGATGAAAAGCTAATAAAGGCTACATGTAAGGCCATGCTACTTGAAATTTGTTGCTCATTCAATGGTGTCATCCACCTAATTCATGCAAATTGTTTCTTGTCTGTCAATTGCACTTGTTCGTCACACTTTTGTCAACAAATTCTACCATCACATCATATTCCTCCATTTTCTCTCTAAAACTTGGAAATTTTTAGTACATCCTTGTGTCATATTTCATCTTGCTTACCTTTAGATGCATAATGTGTGTGTGTGTGTACACATATATATATATATATATCTATATATATATATATATATATGCGTGTGTGTGTGCAGTAGGCAGCTTCTTGCATTGTGGAACGCAAACTTTCCAGAGAGATTCATCAGATCCTTGTATGGTAGAGGCAGAAGTTAATACATATATATAGGTATATATGAATTTAAGTTACCCTCTGGTTGAAGTTGAAGTTGAATTGTTGACAGTTGAATGGTTACTACCTTGTAAATTAATCTGGTTGAAGGCCAGCCATAAAATGCTGCTTTTTTTATACTACTAGTTTTTTTGACGCGTTATTATAAATTATTACAACAAATTTTATTAATAAATTTTTTAATTAATTAATTTGATGTAATAATTTTAAAAGCATATAATTGATTATTTAATTATAAGTTAAAATTTCATATTATTATATATTTAATATAAATATGTTATTTCAATTAGATATTATAAATTGATATTTATAGAAATATATAATTTTTATACTTAATAATAAGTTATAAAAATTTTTACAATAATAATTATAAAATTTACTGTTATCTTCAAATAATTAATATCATATTAACAATTATTTATTTTTATGTTGCATATCATTTACTGTTATTTTAATCATAATATATTTTACTCATTTATTATAAATTATTTATTACTATATTTTAAAATATTTATACTATTAATCAGTTATTGTTATGTTATCATTTACTACTATTTTATACATCATATACTAATATTAGATACATACAAAAATAATATATAGTTTACTATTTTTCAACAACATTAATTTACAATATGAATAACTTCAAAATGCATGATTATTTTTCGTGCTTTTGTCTACTATTCAGTAACTAGGATATAATTTGTCAAAAATTTTAATTAAAAAAAAAAAATTTTCATAACGTAATATAACTAAAATAGTAATATTAGAGTTATAAAATATCATAGGTATATAGCTTTTTTCTTAAATAATCTTCGTTCCTAAAAATAGTAACCTCAAAATGTTTTCTTTTTTATTAAAATTTATCTAATATTTAGCTATCTAAATTTTGTTTAAAATAATACAATAATTGAGATAGCTAAACATACCAAAACTAATTTAATAATATGCAATAGTATGGGTACCATATCTCTCAATATAAATTTGTAAGAACATTTTAAATTAAAAACAAATTTATATTCTTAAAAATTAATGTCTTTTAAAACTATGAACTTTGTTCTGGTAAAATCTGTTAAACATTGAATATTTTCAAATAAAAAAAATAACAATAAAATAAAATTAATTAACTTGGGTTTACTATTGATACACATGCTAGTAATAATAAAAGTAAAATGTTTAAGTAAAAATTAATGAATAAATAGAAAATTAATGAATAGGTGTTTATTTATAAATTAAAAAATTAAGTTCTTTATATCATAATTAAAAAAATTAGTTTGAATTTTTTTCAAATTTTTTCAAATTAAAAAATAATTGTGAGTTTATCCTCTACATAACTTAAAATTAAAACTAAATTTGGGTGTTATAAATATGATGATACCCTTAATTAAAAGTATAAAAATTATTTACTATTGTATTATAAATTGTTTACTAACATACCATTTTATCAATGATTCATTATCATGTTAATTATCATTTACTAATATGTTATTAATAATTATGCACTATCTTATCATTCATTTACTAATATATTATCAAACTTCTTTACTTGTTATTAATCATTTATTTCTATACTATTGATTTTATACTATTATGTAATTAATCTTTTTTTACTATTATATTTATCATTTACTAATTGTTTAAAACTTTTTATAAATAATTTTTATTTAGAAATTTTTTTAATTCTAAAACTAATTAACTTATTGTTACAAATGAATACTATATATGAATTGACTAAATATTATGTAGTTTAATAATTGTTTAATAACTTTGGTATGCAAACCTAGTAAGTAATACATTATATTTAATCATTTATCATAACTCTTATCCATCATTTAAAAAATTCTCATGTATGTTACATTTCTATAAAAATTCATTAATCTATAAGGTTATTAAAATATAAGATATTTATTTAAATAATGATAGTTCTATAACTTTTTTTAGTACCTTAATATGCAAATTATTTTTAATAATTTTTACCTATTATATATTAGTAATGGATATATATGCCTTTGTCAGTAAATTCTATAAAAAAATATAAGTAAAATTTAGTAATTTAGTATTACTAAACTTCAGATAATTTTATAACTTTTCGGTCACTTTGATATGCTAAATTAGTAATATTAATTAATTAAATTATTTTCATAACCTACAAATAACATTAAAATATATAATTATATTTCGTAACCTTTATATATTATGATAGTATTTCACCAATACCTTTATGGATAACATGAACAAAATTAATAATTAAGGTTGCTGAAATAAAAGATAAAAGCTTCTAAAAGATTCAATAGCTTTATTATTTTTTCAATAAAAGTAATTTACAGTATCAATAACATTAAATTATTTTATATTGTTCATAATATTTATCTATTAACCTCTTACTTTTTTATAAAAAACTTCTAAAAATTGATAATTTAGAGTTTTTGAAAATATTAAATAATTATTAAAATAATATATATTTTATAACTTTTCAACAGTATTGATTTAAAAAATCAATAACCTTAAAATAAATAACTACTTTCTATAGTCATTATCTACAGTTTAGTAATCATCGATATACTTTATTAATTTTTTTGTGAAAAACTTGACCAAATTAAGTAAAAAAATTGATATAAAATAATAAATATAGAGTTATATAATAAATTTATAGTTTATTCAATAACTATGCCTTGTACAATCAGTAACCTCAAAAGTTTTTATAATATTTATCCAATATTTCGTACTCTTAAACATGTTTAAAATTGTGTAACAATTGAAAAAGTTAAACGTAATGAAAACTATACTTAATCAATAATCCACAATAATTGTGGTTATTGTATTCTTCAATACAAATAATCATAAGAGTAGTTTTAATTAAAATAAATTAATTTTTATTCTTCAATATTAATGTTTCTTAAAACTATTGGCTTTCTTCTTGAAAAATATCTTTCACACAAAACATTTCAAATAATAAGCAATAATAGAATAAAATTAATTAACTCGAGTTTACTATGAATGCACATGTTAGAAATAAAATAAATTACAATTTTGAATAAAAATTGAAAAATAGAAGGTAAGATATATACATACACATTTGTAGGATGTCTTGGTGCAATAAGAAATCAGATTACAAAAATTTATAAAATATCTTATAAACATAGCAGTAAGAACATAAAAATAAAGATAATCCAAGACTCTTTAAGCAGGAACGTCCCGCATGCTTTTGATCAATCTTTAAAATCAATAAACTTAAAGATCCATTCAAAATCCAAACATACATCAGTCTTGAGAAGACTTTCAACAATTCCATGACCTAACTATATAAAAACAATGAGCCTAGTTGTCATAAACCAAAGCTGCTAAGTATTCAGCCTTTAACAATTATTCAAACAGTTTATGTAAAACACCTTCAATAAAGAAGGGATTTTATTGTTGGAAGCCATGTTAGCAGCCTAGATTTCAATAAATCTTCCATTGGAACAAGAAGATCTTTATTCAATAATCAAAGAAACAAAAGAAAACAATTTTCCTCTCACAACCAGCAAGGTTTTGTCAACACCCCTTAAAAATTGCAAACTTGATTTTAAAACTCTTCTTGGTCAATTTTTTTAAAGCCTTCAATTAGCTATAAGGTACAGCAAAAATGGGTTTATATAGCCTAGGGTTAAAAATTTTAATTTCTAAGACATTACAATTTTTGCTTTTTACTCATATGAACTTATTCAAATTGGGCTAAGTAACTATTAGACATTACAATTTTATCTTTTTGCTCATATGAACTAATTCAAATTAGGCTAAGTAACTATTACTTGTATTAGACATATAAGTCTAATCTTAATTTAATTTCTACGATCACCTTTATACGTGTGACCCATTTGGCCCACATCACATTAGCAATAAATATAAAATAGCCTAATTAAGAATATTTGTATTTATAGACCAAGTTGGCTTCTAGCAATACATCATGGCCACACAACATGCAAGGAGTGTTAATATGGTTTTCACAAACCCTTTATGTTTAGTATCTCAGTGTAATAGATATCCTTTCATCATATATCCTAGAACTAGCAAGAGCATGGTCCAGTTTTACTCTTAACCTATTCCATTTAATATACAATCCCTATGTGTTAACTTCATAATCAATATTGCCTTGGCCATGGACTTTAAGTTAACATGGGCTAGGCACATGTGAGATGTCCCCTCATATCACTTAGGGTGATAAATCTTCTCTGGACCATTCATTCACCTACTATATGATTCATGCCATACCTAAAACCACCCTACCATAAGCATCCATCTACTATGGACCCGTTTGTAATGGAATCAAAGCTGGCACTCCTCATACTAGATGACCTGGTGTCTTAAGTCTAAGGATCACTTACACTACTGACACATGAGTGTATTTCCACAAACACTTGAATGAAATACCAAAGAGAACTCCCATAGTGGGTCATGTTCAGTAAACTTGTTACCATAACAAACACCCATATAATGTCCCCAAGTATCTCTATACTTCAACTTATGAGATCAATTGCATACATCATATGCATGAAGGCTTACATATGCCAGTCTTTGTGCATTGTCAATGCCCTATCTTGACAATACGATGACTAGGAACATTTTTAGAAACATGGCTTTGATGCATAGGGATCTCATAATTGCAACACTTTACAATACCTTTGCAAGGCCAATATGTTTATAGGCTTTATCTGCATAAAATATTTATAATAATTATAAAATTAAATCTTATGGATAAAGAAATACTTTTATAACATTAACTAAATATAATGTTTGATTACATGATCACTAAATGCTAATGTCTTACAAGCCACAACAATTAGCTTGCAAAGCTTACACTAACAACATTTATTTAGTAATACATATGAAATAAATCTAAAAATAAATGCTAGTATAAAAATAAGTCCTGGATATAAGAATTTGAAATATATCAATATCCGATTTTTTCATATTTGAACATCAATTCAAGCTTATGAGAAATTATATTTTATAAAACAAAATTTTATTCAAGTATCATTAGTGATAAGTAGAATTATGCAAAGCAATTTTAAAATTTATAGCTAGAGAAATCA
This sequence comes from Adansonia rubrostipa, assembly GCA_038381775.1. NCBI lineage: Eukaryota > Viridiplantae > Streptophyta > Magnoliopsida > Malvales > Malvaceae > Adansonia > Adansonia rubrostipa. Next base: position 8,216,659 of record JBBYHM010000022.1, on the reverse strand, counting down.
ATTGTTATTATCATCAAACATATATGTACATGCATTATGAAAATCAAACATATAATTTAGGGTAATACATATATTGCTTTCTGGAATATTCATAGTTTTATTTTGTATACACTTTAATTTTTTAGTAATTTAAATAAATAAAATAAATATATGTTTAAAAATTTATGAGTCATTCGTAGCCTTAAGAAAAATATAAGAATAAATTATGTTCATTTGTTCTATACATCTATGTATACCTAAAATAATTTATTTGCCAGTCATAAAAGGAAATTTTAAATGTATATAATTGACGTTGGCAAAATAAAAAGCTATATATGATAAATAAATTTATTGTTACAACTTTGTTTGAATATAGCATGCTTCAGTGTTAATAATATATATATATATAATTTTTGTCCAATAAACTTAATATATTTTACTAGTCAAATAAAAGAACAATCATTTATTATTCACAAATTTATAAGGTTTTTGAAACTTATAATGCTCCATTAATTTATATTAGTTATTTTACCTTTTTATGATTATAGTTTAGAGTCAATGGTATATTTTAATTAAAATAGTTTAATTTTATTTATACATTATTTTAAAGTATTTAGCTAATTTAAACAAATTAATGAAAATTACATATTTGAATAGATTAAATTTATTAATTTAACTCATTATTCATAATTACAAGGTTTTTGAAACTTGATGCTCTATTAATTCTATTAATTTTAAAATAGTCTATGTTTTTCACTAAAATAGTTTAATTTTTAGTAAACTTTTTTTAATATTTAATTGATATCAATTAAAATAAATTAATGAAAATTACATATTTAAATAGAAAAATTTTATTAATTTTAAAGTAGAATAATATTATGTGGACTCTATTTTTAAATATTTATTAATTAAAATTTTTAAATTCATTTAATATCATGTGGGCTCTATTTTTAAATATCTATTAACTTAAATTTAAATTAATTAACAAAATTACATATTTAAATAGAAAAATTTTATTAATTTTAAAGTAGATTAATATCATGTGGTCTCTGTTTTTAAATATTTATTAATTTAAATTTATATTTAAATGAATTAGTAAAAATTATATATTTAAATAATATTGCTTTTAAATATCAAAATTTTTAAAAATATTTTTGTCCATCACGTTTAATACTTTTGAAGTTCTCTCTTTTATATATAGATAATATATAGAACGCCGCTTTGCTCGGTGTTGGAAGGCATTTTCTCGAATAAGATTGAGGACAAAAACTCTCCCAAGTAGCTTTTGTTATGATATGGGCTTGAATATATGAATTTTTTTAATGAAATCTAAGTAATACTTTCTCATTTTTAATAATTTTATTTAAAAAAAAAAACATAATAATAACAATGAAGTGAAATTTGAAAACAAGAAATAAATAGAAAAAAAGTGAAAATGGAATGGTGGTATGTATGGAATGGCAAAGATGTTACCACTAAGAGGTAATGATGACGGTGATTAATTGGTGGGAAAAAAATGTGACCAAGTAAAGCAAGATCCCTTGTCCACCACTACTTTTGACATTAAAGAAAGGGAATGTCAAATGAGGTCTGGGTCTTCCACTTCCAACCATCTCTCATATATATATATATATATATATATATTTGTGGATGTAAAATGATGTGTGGAAAATAAGTGACATGGTATGATCAGTACTTGGAAATTGGAAGAAATTCAGCTATACCTAATGATAAGTTGGAAGAAATCAATAGATACATATATTACAGGCATAATAAGTTCAATCAAAATCAATAGTAAGAAATTTGAATTCAATTTAAAATTTGAAGTTTATTATTGGGTTTCAAACTCAATTAAGATTAATCGTTAAAACTTGATTTTGGTTCTAGATAAAATTGAGTTTCCAGAGCTTGCTCAATAAGAGTGTTTTATGTAGTAAAAGTAAGCTTAATTCTTATATTGAACTTCAAGTTCAATTCAAACTCAATTATTTATGTTTGAATTCGAGTTGAGATTTTTTACACTGATCAAAATTAAAATATATATATTAAAAATAAATTTAATGAAAAAACTTAATTCAGGTCGTGAGTTATATGAATCAAGTATTAAAATACTCAAATTTAATTCACTTGATAATCTAAACTATTCGAACTCAATTCAACCATAATCAAACTATTTAAATTTAAAATTTTTTAAATCAAATTTTAATAAATTATAATAAAGATCTCTATTACAATCCTAATTTATCACTTGGCCGAAGCCAATTAATCAACAAAAACATGCGGCAATTTTCGAGGGATATCATCATTTCATTTGCCACACGGCAAGAAATTTGTTCTCTTCCGTTTTGTCGCTCACGGATTATTTAAAACAACACCCATGCATACCACAAATAATTTAATGTTAGGCCAAGTAAGGAGAAGCCTCAATTTCAATTTTGACTTTTCCTGTTTTGGGACAACTAGGGTGGAGAATTAAAGGGGTTGGATAAGAATAAGTTTTTTAAGATTTTTTTTTTATGAAGAAAGAAGGAAGAGAAAAAAAAGTAAAGGAATAAAATAAAAAACTTGTATCTTTATGTCATATTTATTTTATTTTTATATTTTTAAAATTTTATAAATTTATATGTGTTAGTAAACATTTTATATAAATTTTAATATATTTATATATCTATATATGTTTATATTATTTTTGTGTTGTGTTTTAATTTTTTTCTCATGTTGTGCTTCAATTCATCATTTATTTTGCATAGTTTATCATAGTGATTCAATTCAAAAAAAATTATGTGTGTTATATTCGTGTTATGTCTTATGTTATCTGATATTTGGCGTAATTTACTATAGTGATTTAATTTTTAGAAAAAAAAAGTTTGTTTAAATCAGGTTTACATTATTTTTCTTATAGTCAAAATATTATAAATTTATATAAATCTTTACGCGTTAATGATTCGTTCTATTTAGATTATGACATGTTTGTGTTTTTGTCTTGTGTTTATATTATTTTTCGTATTGTATTTGTATCTTACTATTTTTGTATATTCAAAGTATTATAAATTTATATAAATTTTTACATAATAATTCATTATATATAGATTCTAATGCATTAATATATTTATGTTGTATTTTAATTATTTTTTCATATTGTATATGTGTTGTGTTTTAGTTCATCCTTTAGTTGCGAAGTTTTTCATGGTGATTCAATTTAGAAAAATTTGTATGTTTGTATCATGTTCATATTATATCTCAATTCATCTCACATTTTGCATAATTTGCTATAGTGATCAAATTAAAAGAAAAAATAATTGGATGTTCATGTTGTGTTTATATTATTGTTGGCATGTAAAAAAATTTATCAATTTATATAAATTTTTAAGTGCTAATAACTATTTTTCTGGTAGATTTTGACATATTCATATATTTTTGCCATATTCATGTTTTATATTGTCTTAATTTATTTTATATTTTGCATAATTTGTCATAATAATTAGATTTTAATCTAAATTTATTTACTTAAAAATTGAATTATTGCACTTGCTACATATTAATATAAAAACGTACTGAAAACTTTAATCTAATTGTCTAAAGCATAATAGGAGTTTATTCTAATCATTAAATAATTTTGAACTGAATTTAGGGTACCTTGTGATTTAATTGATATGTGATCCATATGTAATCTGCTATTACTCTAAGGACCCAACATTTTAGGGTACTGATATTTTGCAACATTATGATGCTTTTATGTTGAGAAAAAGGAGCATGTTAATAACTTTGTATTATACTAATCAAAATTGACTCATAAGTCTTACATTATATTTTTATAAAACAATCAATTTTTGTTTTATAAATTATTCATTCCATAAAAATTTAAACTTTTGCTTTCTTTTAAATAATCTTATTGTTAGTAATGATTTTATATCGATGCTTTATACTCGGTAATTTTTTCCCTACCATGCAAACACAATTATTTAAAATCATCGTAACTGTATAAAAAATTATACCAAAGATAATAATTTAAAATCACTAATGATTTGTGATCTTATTATCATAGTAATTAGATCATCATAATGCATCTTAATGAATTACAATATCAATGGATTTACTAATAATTGGAAGATATAATTTAGTTCAAATATAAAATTTTTTAAAAATAAAATTGATTTAATATAATTAACTCTTTACTTACATATCTCATTCAATACATCTTTGTTGAAAATTTTCTATTTATTAAAATTTAATAAAAGTTATCAAACGTATTGAAAAAAAATTAAATGTTAATAATTTTCGTTTTCAATACATTGAAAATTTTAATGCTTTATCCCTAAATCAAAGTAAAACAAAATTTGAAACAAAAACATATGCATGTGTGCATAATTCGTCTAGATTAAATATATTTGCAAATCATTGTCCTTGTTAATTTTATAATCTTCAAACCATGTATACCCAACGAAATGGGATTTTCAAATTAAATCTTTTCAATATCAAATCTCATAATTATTAACTATCAAGATATAATGTCACAAAATTACATTTTAAGTTTATTAAATTTATCAATGCAGCACTTTACTTTAAAAATGTATGTCAATACTTAAAATTTCATTCCGTATGAATTGTAGTACCTATCAGTAATAATATTAAACATTAAGGGATGTAGTTTTTGTATAGAATAAAAACATGACACATAGCACCACACAAAAGATAAATTTTTAAATTTTGAGTCAATGAAAACTTGACATGATGCCACGTGTATTAACAAAAACTTTCTCTTTTGTTTCCTTTTACTAAATTTAAATAAATATTTATAAAAAAATAAAATAATAAATAATTTAATATCATATTTTTATTTCTAAAATTTTAAAAATATTTTTTTCTTTTTTATATATTTTTTAAAAATAGATACTATAACATTTTTAACAAATAATTATAATTTTTAATATTAAAAAATATTTTTAATTTTTTAATTTTTTAAATAATTTAGTAATTTTATCAATTTTTAAAAATTAGATATTAGTGTTTAAAAATATAAATATAAAATTTTTATAGTTTAATATATTTTTTAAAAAAATTATATTTTACTTTTTTAAGAGCATAATTCTTTATAATTTTAAAAAAGAAAGAAACAGATTTTTAAGAAATTAAAATAATTAAAATAATAAAACAATTTAATTTCATATTTTAATTTTTTTAGTATTTTATATTTTTTTAAAAAATAGATACTATGAATTTTTTACTAGTAATTTAAATTTTTT
>JBBYHM010000022.1:8188670-8211337 GCA_038381775.1 Adansonia rubrostipa | reverse complement strand
ATTTTAATTTTTTTAGTATTTTATATTTTTTTAAAAAATAGATACTATGAATTTTTTACTAGTAATTTAAATTTTTTGTATTTTAAAAGTAAATTTAACCAAATGTTTTAATTTGGTAATTTTTAAAATAATTTTTTATAATATCACTTATTAGTTTTTTTAAAATATTATTTTTTATATTTTATTTTTTCAAAATTTATATATTAATTTTTAAAATAAAATTTTAAATATTTTTATTTGAAAATATTTTTAAAAAAATGTAATTTTAAAAAATCGGATGATGTCACATGTCATCACCTAATAGTTTAATTCTATATCTTCTATATTTAACAGCATTAAGCCAGAGTACTACTTCGATACATAATTTGAGTATCACATTAAACATTTTTAAATTTCAAATATCACATTGAAAATTTTAATAAACTCCATGAGCTATTCATGACGTTATCCCAATTATCAACAATAATTTCAATGTCTTCTCGAAAGAAAAACAAGAATTTTATCTTGTATTGAAACGTTAGGTGCAATACTAGGTTTTGTGTAATAATATGAAGATAGTTCTATTTTCAAAAAATAGTTTTTAAGGAGGTTGGTTATTTTAATTTCAACTTCGTAACTTTTTGTGTAATGTATATATATAGTATAAGAACTTTTAAAACTTTATGACAAATTAATTTGATTAGAATTAACAGTATATTTAAATAAATTAATTAAATCTTGATTCAAAAAGGTTGAAAAAAATCTCCCCAGCGCTAGACTCTGTGGGAGTTTTCTAAAGCCTTGAGATCGACTGGTGATTGATCTTTAGGACTAGTTAGTTAGTTCAGTGGGTTGGTTTTTCAAAAAGAGTGTTTCGTTAAGGTAGCGGAGTTTGAACAGGAAAGAGTTATAATGGAAGAAAATTGCATCGACTGTCGAAGAACCTTACACTGACGGAAAAAGAAAAAGAGTCGATAGAGGTAGAAAATCTTGAAAAAGAAGGGCATTTGAATGAATATGCAAAATGATTAGTAGTGTTATAACCTCAGGCACACTAATCGACCAAATGTTCTATTGCCCAAACGGCACTAGTACCCGTAAAGGTAACCAAAACTTAATTGTCAAATCACACCCAGACATTTAATGATTATCTGATGACAGCTTGATCCCGGATATAACTATCTAACGATAGCCTGATCCCAGATTAGATGTCTCCTTTTGAATAGCCACTGACACTCACTGACGAATTTGGTTGAAAGATGTGGTAACATGATAGGTAGCCTCGTGCTAGTCGTATTTCAATAATGTCACCTAACAATATACCCCCCAATAACACCAATACAAGGGTCGGTAAGGCCTTAGATAAGCCAACTCTCTCTTATCCTATTTTACCCTTCTTATTCACTTATTGAAGAGATTGAGACTGACTTAACCATTGGCGTGTATCCAAGAGTCTTAACTTCGGCACCCTTCAGTGTTGTTCCTACTCTCTTTTTTGACTTTTTCTAAAAGAACATCAACAATTGCAACTGTCTATGGGAATCCAACAAAAAACATGGCTGACTAACATGCTAATGCTACCATGCCATAGATTTCCTCTCCATTACCAGCAATGCTAAACCAAACCTCAAACCACCCAACCCTTATAGCCTCTAGCTTATGACCAACCTCCTCACGCCCCCATATATCAATACCCATACCTTCTTGGTTAACACAGTCACCTTTCACCTACCACTAGAGTCTACTAGGCTTACTTTCATTGATGACAACTAATGCCTCTAACCATGGCCAACTATTAGGATCAAATAACATGACCATTATCATCCTTACGTCCACAACTACAGCTGTCACTAATCAACTCTTGGTATCTTGTGATGCCCTCACCATGTAACCTTCATTTCAACTTGCAAGCCTATGCAAACCTTTGTATGCCTACGCACCACTACCGATGTACCCTATCATTCCACCTACCTTATCATCCTCGACAGGCACGCCAATCGACCAAACATTCCATCACCCAAATGGCACTAGTACCCGTAGAGGCAACCAAGATTTGATTGTCAAATCATACCCAAACATTGACATGACTACCTCATGACAACATGGTCTTGGATATAAATATTGACAACAGCCTGATCTCCGATTAGATGCCTCCTTCTAAATAGTCATTGACACTCACTAACGAATTTGGCTAAAAGACATGGTAGCTCGACAGCTAGCCTAGTGCTAGCCGCATTTTAGTAACATCACCTGATAATATATCCCCCTAACAACCCTCATAAAAGGGTCAGTAAGGCCCCAAGTAAACCAACTCTCTCCTATCCCATTTCACCTTTCTTATTAACATATTGAAGAGCTCGAGCTAACTTAACCATCATAGTGTGCCCTGGAGTCTTAACTCCAACACCCCTCTGACTCTTCTTTATGTTGCAGGTTGTGTTCCTGCTCTCCCTTTTGACTTCTTCTAGAAGAGCACCAACAATTGGTGTCGTCTATGGGAATCCAACAAAAACCATGGCTGACTAACACGTTGATGCTGCCACCCATAAATTTCCTCTTCATTACTAGAAGTGCTAAACCAAACCTTAAACTACCCACCCTTACAGCCCTTAGCTTATGAGCAACTTCTCTATGCCCTTAGGTACCAATACGCATACCTTTCTGGTTAACACAATCACCTTTCGCCTATTACCAAAATTTATTGGGCTTACTTTCACTGATGACAACTAATGCCTCTAACCATGGCCAACCATTAGGATCAAGCAATGTGACCATAATCATCCTCACATTTATAACTACAAAGATCACTCATGTACCCTCGGTGTCTAGCAATACCCCCACAATGCAACCTTTATTTCACCTCATAAGCCTATTCAACCCTTTGTACCCCCATGCACCATTACCAACATACCCTATCGTTCCACCTACCATGTTATCCTCAATAGGGCACCCTGACTATCAAGCTCAATATCAAGCCCAATTCCAAGCAATAATGAACCAGCTGACCATTATACAACAATCTCAATTGTAATTAACCCAGCTAGTCAATTCCTAAACAAACGGCCAAACTACACCTCTAGTAGGCCTCTTATTTCAACTGACAGAAGATGTCCCAAACCAGCAATAAGCAGACCAACCCATCATGCCAGACAACTATGTCCATTAGGCTGCTGAAAAAAGTTCTTACTTAATGCCTGCATAACATGAGCCACCGCTCAGGCATTCCAATCAGACTAATAGGGTCTCACTACCCCACCAAATCTATATCTTGCAAAATAAGCAGCTGCACTAAAGCAAGAAGTCAAAAGCCTCAAAAAACCATAGAAAAATAATCAAAATGGCTCAATGATGAATATAATCCCTTGTCGGCCATCATATAACAAGTACCAGTTCCTAGGAAAGTTAAATTTCCTTGAATTCATATGATGGAAAGACTAACTGGGTAGACCATCTAAACCACTTTTGGTGTTCCATAACCTGTGTAATGTCACATACGTACCATAATACCACATCTTCCCAGCAATGCTTCATGGCCCGACACGTGCATGGTGGTACTCTCTTAATGCAAGATCCATTACAAACTTTGACCAGCTGGGCAAAAACTTCCTTGCCCATTTTAGTAGTTGCAGGATGGCATCTAAGACCTTTTCTAACTTCATTGGCAGTCAATCAGAATCCAGAAAAACTACAAGGGAATATGTGAAGCATTTCAATGCTGTGACCTTTAAGATGCACGACCTGAACAACGAGTAAGCCATGTAGGCTTTCATATCAAAAGTGTGGCATAAATACTTGAAATTTACACTTATTGATGCCCACCTGACCAAACTATACTAGGTATATGAGAAGGCATAGAAATATACTGAGGCTAAAGAGAATGAGATCACCAGTCGAAAAGCTAAGTGGCAGGATAAAAGGCCAAAAGGCTATCGATACAGCAAAACTGTTAGGAGAAATGATCGCTATGGACCTAGGCAATTGAAGGACAGCAAGCCAAGCCAATCACAAAGTAATCACCCACAATGCAGAAAAAGAGAATAGACCCTACCCTATATAAAATACTACTCATACACCCCTCTCAATGCCAGCAAGACTCACATTTTCAACACCATAATGAAAGATGGCTTGATTGAAAGACTTTCACTATGAAAGGCGAATGAAGCAAAAGAGACCCCAAAAAACACTGTGACTTCCACAATGACATAGGCCATGTCACTAAAGATTGCATTAGCCTAAAAATGCAATAGAATCGCTAGTATGAAAAAGGGTGATCAAACAGTTCATAAAAAAAAGACCAGTGCAAGGGACAAAACGCAATCACCTAGCAAGCAACGGGATAATGTAGCAAACTAGCACTCAATTATTAAGGTAATCAATGTTATTATGGGTGCCACAGAGGATTGGGCTGTAAGAAAATCAAAACAAAAGTCCCACTTACAAAGTCATAGCCATAGAAATAGCCCTCAAGTGATTGAAGCAAAATAATTAAGAGATTATTTCTATAGAAGTAAATTCCTATTTCCTATCAGACAATAGGAATGATCCTATTGTTATGTCTGTTACCATCAACAATTACCAAGTCAATCAAATTTTGATCGACAATGGTAGCACAATAGAAGTCCTATAATGGGACGCATTTTGAAAGATGGAGTCTGAAGATAAGGACCTAATGCCATCATCCCCGATTTATGGGTTTGCCAATTAACCAATCCCTGACAAAGGGATAATCATTGCTCATCACTTTGGGGGATGAGAAGCATACAATAACCACCATGGTAGATTTTTTTGTAGTGGACCAACCTTTCACCTATAAAGTCATATTAAGAAGGCTTGAAATAAAAAAGACCAATATGATTACGGTGGTGTACTGCTTTCCCATTAAGTTCGTTATCCCAACAAGAATAGCTATATGAAATCCAACCAGCAAACTGCTTGCCAATGCCACCTGCTATCAATCGAGCTTGCCAAAAGATAGTCACCAACCACAAAAATATGACAAAATAACACAACCAAGATAGGAATGGCAGTGACTATAATCATGCCAACCTAACCACAATTCTTCATAAAAACAAAGATGTCTTTGCTTGGTTAGCAGCCGATATGCTAGGAATAGACACAACCATCATAGTACACTCACTTAATATTGATTCAAAGGCACCACTGGTCATGAAAAAAAATTGTCGCTTCACGTTGGAACATCTTAAGGCTATTAGTGAAGAAGTGGATAAGCTCATAATAGCAAGTTATATTCATGAAGTCAAGCACCTAGAATAGTTAATGAATGTTGTTATGGTCAAAAAGGCAACCAAGAAATAGAAAATGTGCATTGACTTCACAAGCCTGAACAAAGCCTATCCTAAAAATAGCTACCCACTTTTAGCTATTGATCGCTTGGTTGATACCTCTGCCAGTCATAAATTTTTAAGTTTCATGGATGCTTTCTCCGACTACAACCCAGTCAAGTTAAACCTTGTAGATCAAGAAAAATGGTGTTCATCACTGAAGATGGGATATTCTATTATCAAGTTATGCCCTTTGTCCCGAAGAATGTAAGAGCCACGTATCAGTGGCTAGTAAACAAAATCTTCAAGGGCCAAATAGGGCGGTCTGTAGGAAACTACATGGACAACATGTTGGTTAAAAGCCTTTCCATCCAACAACATATTGATGAACTAATAGAGACCTTTTAAATACTAAGGAAATACAACATAAAGCTCAATTCGTTAATTTACGTGTTCAAAGTAGCTACAAGGAAATTTCTATATTTCATAATATCCTCTCGTGGAATAAGCACAAACCCAAAAAAGATAAGTGTAATACTAGAAATAAGCTCACCGAAATCGAGAAAGAAAATACAATGTTTAACATGTAGAGTAGCTGCACTAAACCATTTTATTTCTAAATCTGCTGATAAATGTTTTCCTTTTTTTTAAGCTACTCAAAGGGGTGACTAAGTGGAAGGATGAGTGCCAACAGTCATTTAACAACCTAAAGAAATACCTCTGCTCATCACCACTACTCGCCAGCCTAAAACTAGGTGAGTAGTTATTTGTTTATTTGCCCGCTTCAGATGAAACTGTCATCATTGTTTTAGTCAAGAAAGAAGCTAAAGCGTAATATCCTATGTATTACATCAGCAAAGCATTCCAAGTCGATGAAACAAATTACAACAAAATTGAGAAGCCGGTGTACGCCTTTGTTATGGCTGCAAGAAAACTCAAACAGTATTTTCAAGCACACCTCATCACCATTCTCACAAAATAACAGCTTAAAGAAGTTCTCCTAAAGATAGACTCAGCTAGATGATGATCTGATAGAGTATAAAACTCAACAAATTTGGCCTCAAGTACAGCCTCAGAAAGGCAATCAAGATACAAACCCTGGCCACCTTTGTAGCCAAATGTTTATTCACGTTTTCTAAAGAAGCACCACCAGCACCAAACGCATTAGCTCCTTTACAACCTAGTCCTACAACTACAAAGCTAGATAAATACTTTTCGAATAATGAATATGCCGATTATTAGATAATTTATGTTGATGGATCATCCAAGAAAGATAGATCAAGAGCTTGAGTCTTACAACTTGACCCTAATGGTTAAGAATGGTAGTATGGCTTGTCTTTCCACTTCACTACCTCGAACAATGCTGTGAAATATGGAGCGCTGATTACAGGCATAGAATTAGAAAAAATGCTAGGAGCTAACTACCTCATCGCTTACACAAACTCATAATTGGTGGCAACTAGGTCAACAAGGTATATGAAGTCAAAGATAAATTGTTGGCTAAGTACCATGGTATAATTACGAGGCTGTGTTTTAACCATGTAGCCATTGAAAAAAAATCCCCTAAAAGCAAAATAGTTGGGCAGATGCTTTATCCAAACTAGTAAGTAGTTTAAAAACTTTTGCCAAAGGCAAAGTCTTACTCAAGTGCATTCTGGCACCCAGCTACCATAGGTACATACACAAAATAATGACCAACGATAAGGATAGTTGGATGACCTTTATTATCTCCTTTCTCAGGGATAACACAGCACCTACTGACCTTTCACTATGAAGGTGGCTAGAAAAAAAGGCTACCAGATATGTAATCATCAACTACACTTTATACAAGAAGTCCTTTACTCTCCCTTTACTTAGATGTTTGGCTCTCGAAAAAGCAAATTACTTTCCAAGGGAAATTCATGAGGGCATTTATGGTAATCACTTGGGAGGCAAAGCCTTAGGATAAAAAGCCCTTAGATAGGGTTTTTTCTGGCTAGCTATGAAGAAAGATGCAACTAACTTGGTCAAAAAAATGTTACAAGTGTCAAAGATTCATCAAAATGACCCACTAACCCACAGAGGCACTAAAGCAAGTCTTTAGCCCCTACCCATTTTATGTTTAGGGGATCGACATTTTAGGCCATTCCTATTGGCAACCTCATAGCTGAAATTATTAATTATCACATATGACTACTTCATCAAGTAGGTCAAAACAGAATCCATAGTAACTATCATGGCCAGATCTATAAAAAGTTTCATTTGGAGATTTATCTTTTGTAGATTCAAAATTCCTGATGTGCTTGTAACCAATAATAGGAAACATCTCTCAACCAACTAACTTAAAGATTTTTACATAAGATTTCATATCAACTGAGTCTACACCTCAATAGCCTACCCCCAATCCAATGGCTAAGTGGAATCCATGAATAAAAATATCTTGCAACCATTGAAGAAAAAGTTAAATAATGCAAAAAAAGCATGGGCGGAAGAGACATTAGGAATACTTTGGGCAATCAAAATGCTAAAAAATCAAGCAACCAAAATAACACATTTAGCCTAGTCTACGGCACTTAGGCAATCATTCTTGCCAAAATTAAAATCAAGCAAACAATGTCAATAGCTAGCTAAATAACTTGCACCTAAGGGAAAACCTAGACTTGTTAGAAGAAGAAATAAAAGAAGTAGCCACCAGAATAGCGGTCCATGCACAACAAGTTTTTAGATATTACAATAAAAGAGTTTGCAACTAACAATTTCAAATGGGCAATCTGATTTTGCAAAGCTGTGAAGCAAGTTGATTGGTCGAAAAATGAAACAAGTTGTCCCAAGATTATGAAGGTCCACATCAAATATCTAAGGTCATTGAATTCAAGGCAAATAGATTAGCATATATGAATGGCAACACAATTCCCAATACTTGGAATGCTTTACACTTAAAAAAGTACTAACTATAAAATCCATTCAAACTGGAACACTCTTCCTTTGACCAAAAAAAGTACCACTCTCTCTCATACGATGATCAAACAAGTAACACCAAGTCACTCTCCATTGGTCGTTAAAACAATTGCAAAGGTCTTTTCTTGGAATCACACAAGTGACAATAATTCACTCTGTATTGGCCGTCAAAACAACCATAAAGGTCTTTTCTCGACATCATATAAATGATAACAAGTCACTCTCCATTGGCTTTCAAAACAACCACAAAGCTCATTTCCCAAAACCATATAAGTGACATTAAGTCACTCTCTATTGCCCATCAAAACGATCGCACAGTTCCTATCTCAAAGACAAGTGACACCAAATCATAAGGACCTAACTCAAAAATGATCACATCACCACTAAATGACCTTAACGGGTTTAAACAATTCAAAATTCCTTAAACAATGCATATAAAAATTACTTTCAAAAGTAAGCCTTAAAAATTATAAATCTTTGAGAAATCTTACTTTTCATTTATAATCAGAATATATTTATAAATTGTTTTATGCAAAAAAAAAAAAGCTTCCCTAGTAGTAGAGACAACCTGTTCAACCTGTTTGCCACTATCCTCACCAGACCTCAGTCTCTGTAAGAGTAAAAGTTATAAAGGCTATATCATTTGCTCGCCCTTCCTCAACCTCTCATTGACTGGGCATTAGCACGTTAAAATCTTCAAGAGGAAAGCACAACATTCCCAAATCGATAGCCTTTAAATCCACATGACCTTGCAGCAGTTGTACCCCATAAAGAGCACTCTACTTATATATATATCTACGACAGCAAATAGCTTGTTAAAAACTTACTCTTTTTTACTCTTCAGTTCAGCCTGATGGTAGGTTTGCTTCTCATCAAGTTGAGTCTCTAACTTAGTAATATTAGACTTTGCAGCCGTTAGGTCTGCATCATGGCTTTCCAGCTGTTTGGTAGACTCAATAATCATTCCATCTAACTTCTCGAGCTTCTTTAATAATTTGACAATTTTGGTAATGCACTTCTCTTTAACCTCCTTCAAGTAAGCTTTTAGTTTGGCGTTCATTTTTTTTGCTTTCCCTAGCTAGTCATCCAACTTCGTGATCCTGGTCACCTACTAGTTAAACTTTTCCTGCCAGCCAATTGTTTGGAGTATATAAGTGGTCTGGGAATTTACCACTTGCAACTAATAAAACACATTTTAACACAACTCTATCAACCATAACAAACAAACACACTATCTAAAACATAATGACCTTACCTCTACTAAGGCCATCAATGCTGAATTCAAATTCTGCAATAGACCCCTTTTGTTTAAGTAATCAAGGTCCACAAAGGCCACCCTTCTCATCGCCTATCTGAAAGTTGACTCGAAGTCAGCAACCCTACCTTCTTTTAATTATAAAACCACAGCCTAACTGCCATTACTTAAAACCCCCCAACACCAATGGCGAACAGACGACAGACGACTTGTTGTCTCAAATAGCTGAAAAGACACCTTACTAGCAGATACTGTCATGTTTCCTGAACTATTCCTTCTACCGCTTGAAGCTAAGGGTGTGATAGACACTAAAGCAATAGCAAAAAACATGACCACACCAGGAACAGATGAGGCAACCAAAAAAACCACCACTTATTTAACCTTTTCAGTCATTACCTTATTTACTACAAGCATTTTGGTCTGGTCATTTTGGCTTTTATTCTTCCTCTTGTGTTGATGAACTACAGCCCTTTCTACAATCACCTATTTAGTCGCGTAGTCTATAAGTGTCTCTTGTATAGCATTTATTCCTACAATATAATAAACCCATATAAGATCATAATAACTTAACTAAATTAAAATTTACAAGTAAATGCCTTCTTCTGTTGGGGGTGGATGGTCAGTCCAACACAGTCTCCCTACTAGATGACCCGTAAAAGACTCCCCAATCATACCCATCCCTTTCTTAACATTTTACCCGTTGACAGACTTGGCAGCAGCCCCAAGCTCTTTCATCGATATCTTTCAATCTATCTCCTACAGCGACATCATCAAAACATCATCAACAACAAACACGCCTACCAGACCATAAAGTAGGAAAACAAAATGCTTAGCAGCCATATTCCCTTGCGTTATTCAAAAATGGCTTCTTTTTCACTTTACTAGAGCATGCTCCAACCTCTCTGGAATGTCTGAGGAATCTCAGCCTAAACAACACCTTTGGATGTTCCACAGAATCATGTATCTTCCATATCTTAATTAGCCGCCGTTACAGAATTCCATTTGCTCATGCACTTGTTCATTAAAGGTTGGCCTCACATTGTTCACTGGCGATTATGGCTTTATTCTATTGAGAAACCTCATTAAGTACCTATTTTTTTAACCATGCAGTACTGATCATTCCTTAAATGAGCATTCACCAAAAGGTCAACCACCAGCTTTTCTTCCCCTCTCACTTATATAAAATACAAGCACAATTCACTGCGCTTCAAAATGTATAACTCTTTGAATTCTTCCATAAAGGGCATCCAACCTTTCTCTTTGCACACCAAAAAGTACATGACCATGATTGCCAATAGTTCGACTTCAGCTAATTAGGTGATACGATATATCTCCTTAATAGCAAACGAAAAAAAGGCTCTAAAGGTTAATGAAAACCCCATTGAAGATATGCAGGTAGAATGCCATATTATCACCATTAATGCAATCACATTTTACTCTGAAAGTGGCTTTGAGACTTTATATTCCTCCATATCTAGACCCTAGGCATCTACTTACGAATAGTCTGCATGTTGATAGAACACCTAATCCTTTCCATGGGTTCAGTGTCTAAGTCCTTCAACTCTATCACATCATTCGCACTATTTATGATTTCTTCGAGCATTTGACTAATCTTAATAACTGAAAAAATGTTATGTGGAGTTAATATGTTGAGTAACCTTGCCTCTAAAGGTTGTTTGAAGTTTCATACATCTCTCATTTGCTCGCCCTTTGACTTGCTATCAAACTTTGACCTTTCATGTTACCCATCAGCAATTGGGTAACTAATAAACTGATCAAAGCCAACCCCAAGTAGCCTTTCTGCTTAACTCATCACCTCTTGCTCAAAACTCTCTAGCCTACTTTTTTTTAGCAATCGGCTTAATGAGCAAGCAACCTTGATTAAATAAAATAGATGGTCAAAAACTTACCTAGCACCCTTGATTTCCTGTAACAACACAAAAGTGATTATGAAAAACACCTTCCTCAACCTTTACCCAATATCAAACTCTACACTAAATGCAAAAACACAATCAACAAAACCACAGCCTAACTCAAAACCAACACAAAATTAGCCTAACCATTCTAAAGACACTGACCATACAGAAGAACACAAAGAAAATCCAAAAAAAAAACACAAACAAGAGTAACATAGAAGAAAAGAACTGTACCATATACCCTACAAAAGATGAAAATACTTTTTACCCCACAACCCAAGAACCATCATCTTAAACAACTATCAAAATGTACCTTGAAATATGCCTTGTCCTTCCCTATCATATTGTATTTGTAACTGTTGTAACTAACACACTGTACATTTAAAATTCAAATTTAAAAACCCACACGCATAACAAACTGAACCATTCCTACCACCCCTCACTCGTTTTACCAACACTTTATCAAAAGGTTAAACCTGGTCACTTTATAACTGCCTTTAGCCCTGAAAGGCAATCATTATGCCCTCAGGTACACCAATCAATCAAATGTTCTATCGCCTAAATGTTACTAATACCTATAGAGGTGATCAGGGCTTAATTGTCAAATCAGACCCAAACATTAACATGACTACTTGATGACAGCCTGATCTCGAATATGACTACTTGACAACAACATTTCCTGAATTAGATGTCTTTTTCTACATAGTTGCAACACTCACTAACAAATTCAGTTGAAAGATATGGTAGCTCGATAGCAAACCTCATGCTATCCATATTTCAGTAATATCGCTTGACAATATGTCCCATCAACAACATCTATACAAGGGTCGATAATGCCCCAAGTAAGCCAACTCTTTCTTATCCTATTTCATTCTTCTTATTCACCAATTGAAGCCCTTAAGACTGATTTAACTATCATAATGTACCTTAAAGTCTCAACTTTGGCACCTCTCTGACTTCTCTTTGTGTTGTAGGTCTTGTTTCTACTTTTTTTTTTACCTATACTAGAAGAACATCAACAGGTAGCAAAATTAGTTAGAAACAAACCATATATAAAAGAGGCAATGTTTAACATTTTTAGATCTCTATGGAAACTATCCAAAGATTTTGGAATCATTATGCTAGATGCAAATTGCTTTTTACTAAATTTTAAAATAATAAAAGTTAAGCAGAAAGTTTTGGAGGGATTACCTTGGTCATTTAAGAAAAGTCTACTTGTTTTCCAAGATTATAATAAAGACTTAAATTGATGGATTATAATTTACTGATGCCATTTTTTAGATCAAAGTTTATGGACTCCCACTGAGAATTATGAATAGGGACATGGCAGAAAAGATTGGGAATAAGCTAGGTAGCTATCAATGTATGGATGATAATATTTCAAAACATGAATAGGGCATATAGTTGCGAATTTGAGTTGAAATTGACATCACAAACTATTACAAAGATGTTTATCTATCACGAAAAGCAATGATGGCCAGATTTTATGGAGATTATTAAAATATAAGAAGCTACCCATGTTTCGTTATAAGTATGGAAGGATCGAGCATAATAAAGTTGACTGCTCAGTGGAAAAAGATGTAAAGAAAGAGAAAAATGTCCAAAAACCCTATAGGTATTGGTTGTGAGCATCATCAATAGGGGAAAAAAGGTTTTTAGATAGTTTAATAGATCAAGCACCTAAAAAAATGAGGAGCAAAATCCAAGAAAATGATAGAACGAAGAGATGATTGGTAAAATCATCTATGGTAACCAGTATCAAGGGTGATCACCCGTGAGAGTGCAAGAAAGAAATAAATTTTGGAGAATCCCAATATTAGTGGAGATAAAGAGGCTAACAGAAGATAATTAAGGGTTAGGTTATCCCTAAAAAGTAAGTAAACCTCATGTTAAAATATCATAAAATGTTTTAAATGAGAATAATCCTAAGTTAGCAGAAATTAAAGGAAATAGTTTTGAACATGTAATTATAAGGACCCAAAAGGAGACAGTATTATGTGGAAAATCAGAGGAGGCTAGGGTGGAACTATTACAAACGATGTCACATAAGCCTTTGCCTAAAAATATGACAGGTAGTATGCATAACACAAACATATCAAAAGTAGAAATGCGTAAAGGTGCTGAAGGGTTTTTAAAATGGACAAAGGGCAATGAACCTGAATTTATGTAAGTAATTAAAACTATAGGGAAGCAGAAATGGAAAAAGATAGTGAGGCTGAGAAAAATAGGGTAGATTAGAGAGGGATCGCATATGGCAAGAAAAAATGAGGGCCATTGATCAGAATAAAAAAAGTGTAGAGAATACGTAAAAGTTGAAACACTATAAAGGGAATACACAGAAACTAATGATTAGTCCTACTTATACAAATTAAGTGCTTAACTTGGAATTACATAGGCTTGGTAACTCACAAGTAGTTAGAGCCCTTAAGGAGCTCATTTAGAGAATAAACTCCTATGTGGTTTTTATTTTTCAGACAAAACTGCATGTTAATAAATTATACAGAATAAGGAAAAGTTGTAAAATGGATTCATGTTTCGGTGTAGGTGCAAAAGGAACAAAAGATGGCTTAGCTATACTACGGAGAGCAAACAACTAGCTTTAACTTAAGAGTTCTTCTAAAACCACATAGAAATGGAAATAAGCTATAACTCAAAAAATTTAGGGTAGAGAATTATCGGGTTCTATAGAGCATCGGATGTAGGGAACAAAGAAGCATCTTAAGAACTACTACGTGACTTAGCACAACAATCATCCCTACCATTATGTGTTTTAAGGATTTTAATGAAATTTTTTGGAATCATAAGAAAAAAAGAAATTACCTATGAAAGGAAAATTAGATGGTAAGCTTTCGTAAGGCGCTAGAGGATAGCAATCTATATGACTTAGGATTCACCGGTACATGGTTCACATGGGAAAAAGGTAGGATAACTGTAAATGATGTAAGGGAGTGATTGCATAGAGCAGTGGTTAACATAGAATAGACAAATTTATTTTCTTCCTATATAGTAAAACACTTGTCTTCGGCTATTTCTAACCATAATCCTGTTCTGGTTGACAAAGTAGTAGGATTTACGTGAGGAATGAGAAAAAGAGCAAAACTTTAAGACTTGAAGCTATGTGGGTTGAAAAACTAGAGAGCAAAAAAATAGCTGTTCAAGCTTAGAAGGATAATGCTATTCCAGGTGTGCAAGACAAGTTGAGACATGATAGAGACTTTATATAGTTGGCATAAATCCAAGCTTTAGGCTAATCATGATAAGATTAATTGTATCAATTCAAAGACAAATCAGGCCAACACACTACTAGTTTCAAATGTGATGCTTAAGAATATAAGTACTCTCAAGATTGAGTTAAACCATCTATTGGAGAAAAAGGAAATCTATTAGTAGCAATAATCTAAGGTGGAATGGCCTAAAGAGAGGGAACAAAACACATTATTTTTCCACAAATAGGTAACGCAAAGGAAAAAGAACAACACTGTTAAAGGGCTAAAGAATGCAGAGAGAAGATGAAATTATGGATATAGCTTCGAGTTACTTTAAAAAGCTATTTTAATCCTAAAAAGCTTCCAGGTATGATGATGTTCTCGAGGCCATTCAACCTTGTGTGAATGCGAGAATGAATGAAGAGTTGCTCACAAAGTTTAAGGCTGAGGAGATAGTAGCGACAATAAAACAAATACATCTTATATAGCCACTAGGGCCTGACAGTATGCCTGCCCTCTTTTACTAAAAGTTCTAGAAGATAGTTGGTACTAATGTTATCAAATTTTGTCTTACATATCTAAAAGGAGAACTACCTATAAGTGCCATAAACCACACTAATATTCTGGTAATCCTTAAAATTAGAGACCCAAAGGAAATAGTTCACTTCTGCACCATTAGTCTCTATAATGTCATTTAGAAAATTATATCAAAGGTGCTTGTCAATAGGCTAAAACTTATTCTTCCTATGTGTACTAGTGAGGCCCAAAGTGCATTTATACCGAATAGATTGATCTCTAATAATTCTTTGGTAGCCTATGAACTGTTACATAACCAGAAAAACAAAAAACATGGGAAAACAAGCTACTTTGCACTTAAGCTTGATATGAGCAAAGCCTATGATAAGTAGAATGGAATTTTCTTAGCAATGTAATGGCTAGAATAAGGTTTGATTTGAAATGGATTTCTATCATTATGGAATGTATATAATTTTTTTTCCTATTGTATAGCTATTAATGGCAGACAATTAGATTTATTTCATCTTTAAAGAGGTCTCAGACAAGGGGGTCTATTTTATCTTTACTTGTTCTTATGCGTTTGGAAGCTTTGTCCACTATGCTTTGGAAAGCTTAATTGGAAGAGTAGATACGTAAAGCCAATACTAGCTGAAATAGACCTAAAGTTACTTATTTGTTCTTTGCTAGCGATAGTATGTTATTTGAAAAAGAAAATAAGGCTAAAAGTAAAGCAATTGGGTGTGTGCTAAGGAGGTATAAAGAAAGCCATGGCCAAAAGATCAATTTTGATAAATTGATAATTTTTATTTCAATAAGAATAGAAGTGACAATAGCCAATAGAGGATAAGAACATCTTGGGTATCCATATTGTTACTACACTCAAAAAAATACCTTAGCTTACTATTCATGATAAGCAGAGATAAAAGAAATGCATTTAGAAGCATAAAGGATAGAATTAAAGCCAAAATAAGAAGCTGAAGTAGAAGATTGCTATCTCAAAGAGGCAAAGAGATTTTTTTTAAAGGTTTGCAATCTTACCATCTTACCATATGAGTTGTTTTCTACTACCAACATCCTTGTGCAATGCACAACTATTAGTGAAGGTACGAAGGGAATAGAAACGTTATACATTGGATGAATTGGTAAAAAAGTGCCAGTCAAAGTTCATAAGTGAGATGATGTTCAGAGAAATAAGGAATTTCAACTCGACTCTTCTAGCTAAACAAGGATGGCAACTGATTACAAGAACAAGCACATATGTTTATAAGGTGTTGAAGACAAAGTACTTGTCATCCTTTGTAGAGGCAGGATTAGGACACAAACCGTCCCTCAGAAGAAAGTTTATATAGAGCTCTAAATTAGTTCTACAAGAAGGATTGCGGTGAAGAATAGGGAATAAGCATATTGTGCAAGTCTAGAAAGATAGATGGTTGCCATCAAATCCTACTTTTTTACCCATATCTCTTTAAGATAATTGGGAGGAAGACAGTTTGGTTATAAGTTTAACGGACGATAAGGGAAAAGGTGGAACCATAACCTATCACGAGAAATATTCACCAAGAAGGAGCCAAAGATAATCAGCTTGATGCCAGTCAATCAATCCAACTTCCTTGATACACTTGTTTATCATTATGAAAAATCAGGGTAGTGTACAGTTAAAAGCAATATAAATTGCTATTTCAAAAAAAGAACAGATGCACAATTCACTGATAAATAGTGTACCTAAATCCTTATGGAAGTAAATATACGATGTAAACATCCCAAAGAAGATAAAGGTTTTCCTATGGAAAGCTAACAACATTTTGCCAGTGATGGCCAATTTAGTAAAGGTACTTATAGATAATGTATGCCCATAATGTAAACAAATTACAGAATCAATGTATCATGCTTTGAGATAATGTCCTATAGCAAGAGAAATCTGTAGTTATTGAACTATTCTTAGGATACCTATAGCCAAAGCCAAACAAATTTCTTCATCTACCTAATGCAAGTGCTTCTATGAATCAGAACGAGTTCCAACAACTAGTGTTATCAATGTCGGTAATTTGGAACAGCGGGAATGAGGAAGTGCATGGGCATGATAGGAAGAAAGCTAAAACTAAAGCAACCCTGGTATAGAAATATCTCTTAGAGATTTTTCAGACAAAAGCAATTGCAACTAGGCCACAAGTCTCATTGCCCTTAAAATGAGAGACGCTTTATAATATCAATTTTGATGCAGCCATGAATAATGAAACAAACAAAAAAAGAATTAGGACAATTATTTAAAATTACAGAAGAGAAGTGATCGGGGCCTTATCTGTAAAGATTGAAAATGTTAGGGACCTAGCTATTGCAAAAGCTATGGCAATCTCTCAAGTAATGGACTTTGCAAGTGAGACGAGTATTTACAGAGTTGTCTTTGAAGGAGACTCATTGACTATAATCAAGAATAAACAAGGGAAAACTAATGATTTTTCTTTGATTAGACGTCTTATGGAGGATTGCAAGCTCAAACCACACAGTTTTGCTTCCATAAATTTCACACATACCAAACGAGCAAACAACTTAATGGCTCATCTGCTGGCCCAGAAGAGGGTAGGGATAAGGGAAGACGTGTATTAGGTTGAGGGAAATCCACTTTTATCTTTTTCATGTCATAAATGTTAAGGTTGTCCAAACTTAAGTTAATCATGAAACCAGTTTTCTTTTAAAAAAGCAATATATTCAAATATGATCATAATATATATGATTTTTCAAATTAATTTGATAATTATATCGTGAATATATATTACCCGTTTAAAACTTTTATGAGAAACATAACTTTTTGTGTCTAACTTTTTGTTTGTCCATTTATGAATTATGATTTTATCTTAGAGTTCGTTTATTTCGCGGGAAATAACTTTCAAAAAATTTTTTTTTTTTGCATTTTTTTAAATTTGTTTCACAAAAATAACTCGATCAACAAAAAATAACCTATAGGTCAATGGAAAATAAGGCATTTTTCTAGAAAAATGTCTTCCCCTTTTAAAAAATGTAAGACATTTTTCAAAAAAGGAGCTCCTATTAAGTGATAAGATTTTTATAATAAAATTTAAATTAACTCAAGCCAAATATTATTATTATTATTATATCAATATAAATTTATTTTAATAATATAATTTTTAATATTTATATTTTAAATATTATTAAACATACATACTTGCATTTCAATAATATAATTTTTAATAGTAAATTATTAATATAATTTATTATTTCAAGAAAAATATTATTTAATAAAATAATATTATTATTTTAATAATAAATATTAACATTATGGATATTTTAAATTTAAAATAGTGATTTTAATATTTTGTAGAAAAATGTTTTCATATGACTATTTTAATAATATATAAATTATACTTTATAAATATTTAATAATAATTTTTAATTAAAATATTTTAATAGTATAAAAGTATTAATAGAAATAACATTTTAATAATGATAATAATAAATATTTTTTAATTTTTTTAATTTTTTTAATTTTTTTTCATAATAAGTAGTATTATTTTAAGTATTTAATGTTAATATAATATTTTACCATTCAATGCTATTATTAAAATATTATGATTTTTTAATAATAATTTAATAATTAAAAAAATTAATAGTTTAATTGTAAATGGGTTTTTATATTTTAATAATTAATATTTTAATGTTTATGTCAATAGTCTATTTGAAAATTGTAAAATAATAATTTAATAATAATTATAGTAATATAAATAATATTTTAATAAAATAATATAGAGTATTTTTAAGTATATATTATTAATACAATATTTTATTATTAAATATTATGATTAAAATATTAATTTTTGAAATATTAACATTTTAAAAATAAATAGTTTTTAGTATTTTAATAATTAATAATTTGATATTTATGTTAATATTAATATTTGAAAAAAAAAAGTAGATTTTTCATAAAATAACCAAACAGTAGAAAATAGTTTTCACTTAATCATCCAAACATTAGAAAATCCCTGTTTTTCTAGAAAATCTTTTTGAAAGCTAATTTCAATGAAACAAATAAACCATTTTTTAGTGTATGCCCTTGAACCAATCGGATTGGGTCATAGGATACATAGTCAAATAACATCATACATTTTATTTAACCCTGGTAACATAGGTTTCCTTTCATGTTAGTGGTGTGATTGACAATCACGTAAACACTAATCAGATGAATCCCTTGAAAGGCAATGGCCTTGCAAAGTTAGTTAACCATTACGACGAACAAATCCTTAAGCATCAAAGCTGTGTTTTTAAAAATTTTCCTAATCATCATATTATCAAGACAGGGCATTGACAATGCATAAAGACTAGTTTATGCTAAGCCTCCGTGCATTAGATGTATGCAATCATTTGATCTCAAAGAGGTTGAAGTATACGAGATACTTAGGAATAGTATACAGATGCTTATTTTGCAGAAACAAGTTCACTGAATATGGACCAAATGAGAACTCCATTTGGTTTAGTCACTTAAGTATCTATGGAATATGTTCGAATGTGCCAGCCATGCACAATAGTCCTTAGACTTGTGATACTAGGTCATCTCATATGAAGAGTGTTATGCTTTGATTCTATCACAAACAGGTCCACAATACATGGATGCTTTTAGTAAGGTGGTTTCGGCATAGCATGAACCATATGGTAAATGGATGAATGATCTAGAGATTTCACCATTCCAAGTGACATTAGAGACATATCTCGAGTGTTCTTAACTATGGTTGATTAGATAAAAGTCTTTGGCCAGAGTATAAATGGATTATAGTTCCTTATAGATCCATGAACATTAACCATGAGTTATAAGAAGGAATATGGATAGAAGTTCAGGTAAACTCTACACTATGCTCATCCTCAATCTGGGATATATGGTGAAAGGATCGTACTACACTAAAATATTTCTGTAAGTTCACACTGACTCTTTAACATATGGGTGGTCATGATGGGTTACCAGATCCCGCTCTTGATCTATGAATATGATTAATAAGATTATCTATGTTCATTGTTGACATATTGAGAACCTAATGGTCACACACAATAAGGTAGATATGTTGGATTAAATCTGAGATTTAATTAAGTATGACTTAATTAACCTAAAACAAGGAAAATAAGTTCACTAGGTTAAAACTTTTGCATTCTAAATCCAACTAGAAATAGGATTGAGCTAGTATATATAGATATGATGGCCTAAAAGCTTTGAAGAGAATTTTAACATAAGTTTTGAAATATCTTGAGAGAATATATTTTATTAGATAAAATTTAGTTTTCTCAAACAATTTTCGACCTACATTTAAATACTAGTTTAAGGATTGTACTTTACACAATCTTCTTTCATTCTCTCTATTTGGTTCTTGATTGATTCAAGATTTGAAGTTACCTCTTGGTTAAAGAGTTAACAACCTTTCTAACTAGCACTAGAGAACCACCAACCTCAAAAGGTTTCAACAGCTACCTATGTGGATAACCATTAGAGTCAAGACACAGGTGCTGTTCGTGATCTTCAAGAATCTTTTAGGAAATCGGCTTCTTAGAGTTTTTCATGTCTAGATTTCAACATCTAAAATCAAGGTAACTTCTAATCATGTGAATGATTAAATCTTGATTCATAATTTCATTAATTACTGCATGTAAGTCCTTCTTTACAGATCCATAAAGATGTCCAGTTGTTTTTATTTCACTATTTCAGCTGCAATTCTCTTAATGTTTTATTGATTTTTGAAATCCAATATATGTATGAGGTCGGACTTCACCCGGAAAGAGTTTCCTTCACCCTTCTATAATTGTCGTGTATCTTTTTAGTTTTTACATATATTTGGTGGTTAAAACTTTTTTAATGTAAAAAAAAAAAACCATTTTTCCGTTCATTTTGTTTGTTCGTTTGATTTTATTTCTCACATACTATAAAATTCAGAGGAATCGAAGACGATTAATGATTATCCCTGAAAGATGAAAAATTATCCTTAAAAGTTTTAGGGACGAAAAATCATCCCTAACAGTCGTCCCCCAAAATTATGTCTCCAAAAAATTTTGAAAAAACATTCATCCTCAATACTATTAAACTAGGGTCTCTTATACAGTGAAAATGAAGATAGAGAGGACACTTCTTTTGATCACCCTTATTTCATCCCTAAAAGTCTCTCACTTTAAAATTATATATATTTTTTGAACACTTAATATTATATTTCAAAATTATTTTTCATATTGCTTTACTTTTGGCGTTAAAAGTCATGAAAAATCAATAAAAATAAAGTTTTAATATAAAATATTTCACTATGTCAATTTTTTAAAGTCTGTGAAAATCAAATATGAATAGCGAATTTGGGTTAAAACGGCATACATTTTCAGTTAAGTGGAAATCGGCAAAGTGTTACCTTCATTAAGAGTAGAGATAAAATATAGATGTATAAATCTCAAAATTTGTTAAACTAATGTAACTTAATACATATATCTATACTAGTTATAAAGGGAGTAATTAAATTATTATCACGAATTAACTGAACACTAACTTAGTTTCTTAAATAATCGAAGGAACCAATTTAATATATAATAATATAGATAAATGAAAGTGCATTAAAATTTAATTAAATAATTTTTTAGAAACAGAATAAAATCCACTCATCACTCATGTAATTAAAAAACCATCTACTTTCCAAATTTTCAGAAATACGCACTCCTTTCTTCTTGTTCTGTAAAAAACTTCTGTTTCATTATTTTTCTCTTACTACATTCAAATTTTTTAAAAAATTTTATGGTAGACTGTTTTCTGTCAATACTAAGGTATGTTATTTTTTATCACAAAATCAATAATCTCTATCTATCTGTTATATACATTTGCAAATGTTTGTCTTTGGAGGTAAATTGTTCAACATGAAAAATTAAAAAAAAAAAATCACTTTGGAGAACAATTTCATATGTCCATGATATGTAATTGTGAGTGCTTCTAATAGTTCTTACATCCAACGCTATCACTTTTACGTATTACTTTTTTTTTCATTTTTTTTTTTTTCAAATGCTTTCATGATGAAAGTTATGTGTTACAAAAGATAGTATTCAATAAACCTTCATTCTTTCCTTCCGAAGGCTTTTGGAAAGTCACAATGAATAGAAAAAATTTAGGAGTCAAATGCAAAAAGGTGGGAGAAGGAGAGTAAGATTTTTTTTTTTTTTTTGGAGGGGGGTTGCGGAAGCAGGAATTGTTAGTATTGAGAATTAAGGATCTTACTGATGAAGAAGATTCTAGTTTAAAATTTGCAGTTGAAAAAGAACAAATTATTTAGAAAACTGGATATATATTTTATAATGTAACACAAGATCATATCTTGTAAAAATAATAAAATAAATGCGGCACCTATAATTGACTGTTTAATTATATATATATATATATATATATATATATATATTATTTGAGACGGTCACAGTTTAAATCTTAGTCATTTGAAATTAAAATAAAAAAATTCGCCACTTTATCGAGTATTATGCTTAAGCGGAATATGAAATGGTTAACGAAACGCCAGAGTTTTGATATGTCAAATCGAAATAATACATGTGGTGAAGTAAGGCA
>JBBYHM010000022.1:8146442-8188570 GCA_038381775.1 Adansonia rubrostipa | reverse complement strand
GGTAATTGATTAAGAAATTAAATAATAAAAGAGGCATCTAATTTTCCTCCATCAAATATTACCCATTTACCAGACTCATTAATAAAGAAAAGCTCCAAAATACATGCATTGCATTAGTAAAGATCGATCGGTACAGATCATGATATTAGTGTTACAGTAGATCATTCATTCCTCCAGAAGGCTGAAGCTGATCTAGTTCGACACGGACAATGCAATCGTGGCGCCTCCCGGACCACCCAAATTGTTTCCTACAACCATAGAGGATTGGCCTGAGTCTGAACCATTTTGCTGTAAATGGTTGCCATACATATGATGAGCAGCTGTTGCGTACTGTACCTCCTGCTGCTGCGGCTGCTGTGGTTTCTTTCTCTTCTTCTTCTCGTAAGCTATGCCTCTGGCCTTAGCTTGAGCGTCCCTCACTTCCCTTAGGTACAACCTTACGGCTCGGGCTCCGAAAGGGTTCATCTCTGGTTGGCCACCGTTCTCCTCGAAGGCTGCGCGGAGGCGGCCTATGAGCGCATCCAGGCTGCCCCAGGCTTGCTTGAGAGGACAAGGACAAGGCGCTGGTGGGTGAGGGTGTCCAAAGAAAGGGCAGCTTTGAGTGTGGACTTTGGTTTTCCCAAACTGATCCAGGTATTTCAGGAATTCAAGGACGTGGGCACCACTACAGCGGCAGAGAACCAAGGGGGGTCGATGGTTCTTAAGGTACTGCCCAAACGTGTTCCAGTCACGTCGCTTCTGAGATTCGTAACGGCTTAAAACTGGGAGCGACGGTATTGGTTGTGGCGACGTTGGCGAGAATGACACTGAAACTGAATGATCAGTTTGATGATGAGAACTGCTGTCGGCGAAGACACATGCGGCGGTGGCGGCGGCTGACATATTAAATAATTTGCCTACTTTTCTGGGGTCAAACTCAAAAGTAAAGCGGTGCAAGCTACCTAGGCTTATCAGTTGTAAATATACACATGCAAGGGGTTGAAATGGTGAAGCAAGAATTACTGAGTTATAGAAATTAACTATAATATATTATTGTTGTTGTTTATATAAAAGAGTGGATTTGGAAATACTTAGAGAGAAGAAATGGTAGAAAGCTTTATTTATATATTGAAATGAAGAAAAGAAGATGCAGGTTGCAGGGCAGGCAAAGGCATAAATACATAAATTAAGGAAGAAGATAAGCAGGGTTAGGCTTTTAGTTAGAATGAATGGACAAATGAGAACGAGGGTTAGGCGGTGAAGTGGTGGAGACAAGAGGGGCCCCACGGCGATGATCTTGGCCTTGCAATTTGCAAAGAATACAAAACCACGTCAGTCAGTGAGTGAGTCCGAGTCAGATAAGTGATAGACAGTATGAATACCATTTCATCACGTATTCGCATTAATCTCAGCTCAATTGATAAAATACCATACAATTTATCCTTTTCTTTTCTTTTCTTTACTTTTCTAATTTCTTAATTGATTGTTTTTAAATCTATGTAACCAACTAGTGTTTTTAGATACATTTATCTCAATTTACC
Organism: Adansonia rubrostipa; assembly: GCA_038381775.1. Lineage (NCBI taxonomy): Eukaryota > Viridiplantae > Streptophyta > Magnoliopsida > Malvales > Malvaceae > Adansonia > Adansonia rubrostipa. The sequence continues at coordinate 8,187,050 of JBBYHM010000022.1, read as the reverse complement.
ATCAAATATGGATAAAACTCACATCGACACCTTACATTATTTCATACTTTCTTCTGTACATTAAATATTGTTTATATGAAATATCTAACCAAATATTTTCATTTCTGATAAAAATTCTCTTTCACGTAATTAAAATTTATGCAATTTACTTTGCACTTTTATCTGCAAAATAAGCCTTTATGTTTGAAAATCAATTAATTTTTTATATTAGTTGTCCGAAATTGAATTTTGGTTACTAAAATTAAAAATCAGTAAACTTTTTATTTTCTATTTACATGATTATTTTTATTTCAAAGGTAATATTATACTTATGCTGCTTAAAATAAAATTAACTAATTTTTTGATATTTTGTTTATATTATCATTTATTTTAGTTAATTACTTGATTAAAGCATTGTTTAATTTGTTGATTTACTAGTAGCTTATTTTATTATAAATTGATTATTTATGTATTTATTATTGTTTAATATTTATTCATTAATTAGTTCATTAAGTAATTATATAAATGACATGGTGTATAATTATAACAAGATTATCTGAAAACCTTGAAATAAATAAATACATAAAAGATAAAACCAAAGGTGACAAAAACAAAGTGCCCGGACATTTTCGCCTGTGCACTATAATCCTAAAAGCAAACAGAAAAAGAAAGGGTAAAAGGAGAAAGAGCGGCTGCAGAATCTGTAAGGTTCGGGCGTTTAATTCGTGGCAGGTTTTGGATAAAATGATTTAATCACGATTTATTTTTGTATAAATTTATTTTTTAATTAATAAAATTTTTTATTTAATTTTAATTATAAAATATATATTTTAAATATAAAAAAATATATATAAATTAAAGTTTTTTAATATTAAAGACAGTTTCTAGGCCTAAAGGGTCGGAACAAAGTGTACGTATCTCATCTTTATAATTTGTATAACAAATACGAATAGTTTTGAATCATAGCAGAAAAGTAACCTTATTGCAAGGGAAAGGAAGCAATTAAAAAGTGATGGGTGATGGGGTGCAAGCCGAGGATAGGAAAGAAAAGTGATGGCTGTTGGTGTCAGATTGAAATAGAAGTGGGATTGGGACTGGGACTGTGCAGTTGGAAATGAAGCAATTGTTACATCTTGTCAATCAAATCTCCATTGTCCTTTGCCTTAATTTTTTTTCCTTTTTTTCCTTCAAGTTTAATTGTCAAATCTAGACTACTCTACTGGCTACTGCCATGCCTCTGCCCTGGCCTCTCAATGTGGCCGAGATTTAATCACTCACTCAAAGTCAGTAGACGGTCAGTCACGCAACATACATGAGCAAATAGGAGAGAAAGACTGTTCATTTGATTGCCATATTTAGCTGTAGCAGTGCCTCAACACTTGGATCTACTCGCCCCAACCCAATATTTATTACATCAGACTCAGATTCAGTTCAACACTCACTCAGGCAATTATGTATAACTGTGACTATGACACATTTCACCTTGCAGTATGTTCACATCAAACTTTCCACCCAGTCATTTAGCATTATCTGAATACAATTCATTTATGATTATTGCAATGAAGTCTACAATTATTCTTCAAACTTGGAATACTCCATATGGGCATATTTTTAACTCTTTTCTTTTTTAAATTACTGCATTTTTACACGATAATCTCCGACATTTGAGAGCTAAAACTCAAAACAAAGCTCTTTCATTTCCACACTTTGTATGAAACTCAATGTATCCAACCACATATGGTATAGCATTTGCTCTTTGCCGAATCTTACCGAGGTGGTAATCACATATCGTTGCAACTAAGCTCACTGCATCCATGCCCTGCCCCAAAGAATGAACAACAGAAAAATCTCCCTTTACTTCTTGTTAAGAAGGTTGGCAAGGTTTCGGAGTTCCTCGAATGCATGCATTGTTTCAGAATCAAATCCTCCTGCAAACTGCATAAACCACCAAAATAAATCACTCTAGGTGTTTAAAACAGATCCATTAACATACCCAGATTGATTTGCTATGGAGACATGCACATATTTAAGAAGTCCAAGGAAGAAATGTTTGATTTCCATTTGATTGTCATCAGTGTTTTTTTGCTTTTTTAGCATTTTCAATGAAGGAAAAAAAAATCAAGCTGGAATTGATAACTAGCTTTCTTGGTTTCCTTCCATAAGCAAACCAAACCAAAGGTAATAAGAAATTACAAGTTACTTACTTAACAAACCTGATGTATTCTAAAAGCAAATCTGACTCCTTGAAGGAGCATGTAGTCCACGGAAGGATCCTTTTCCGGGGTTGCCTTCAACTGCAATTCCATGGCTACTCTTTGCATGTAAGTCTTTGCCAATTTCACTGATCCAAGCTTAATCTGAAAAGAACAGTCATTGAGCCTTCTTTTAACATCACCAAGTCAATGAAACTGTTCTGTTCTAAAGCAAGTAGGCTAATGGAAGTATACACAAGACGGAACAACAGAATTTTTCTAAATAATGCAAGAGAAGGTCATACATCATATTTTGGACGAATAACGTATATGCGACTGAATTATAGCAAAGGTAGAAATGTAGTAGACAAATTGCTCAAAGCCTAAAACAGTTCATATGCAATTTCTTTTTTCCATTTGTAATACAGATATAAAAGTCTTGTAGGAAATTGTTCTTAGCAGAAGTTGGGAAATGACAAGTCCAAGTACCTTGCTTATAATCCCATTATCAAGCATCCAATCTGTGGGAATTCGAAATTCCTTGCAGTTACGCATCAACGACTCTCTTGTTCGGACGAGGTTATGAACAGTACGCTCCATCCTGGCAATTTAGAAGAAATTGTCAGAGGTTTTGAACTTGCAGAAATTGGATCTTTCACAAGAAAAATGATTAAAAAATGCTCAAACAACAGTTTTTAGATAGATTCTTACTTCTCAGACAAAGCAACCATCTTCTTTAAGGCAATATCACAAGGCATTCTGGAATCATCATTGTGGTATAAAATCTCAGACTCCAATTTCTTAAGATCTCGATACCCAAATGCTGCTTCTCGCAATGTGTCAGCCTTTTTCTCTGGCCAAGCAAAGTGCTTTAAGACTGCCCTTTCATCAACCTTCAAAAGATTATTTTTAAAACTAAAGACGGAAGTATAGTTACTAGTTAGAACTTGGAACACTGCATGCATGCAAATTGATATTAAGACACAAATAGCTTTTCGTCGTTTCAGTGGTGCTCGTGCACTAGATCTCTTTAAGCATATCAGCTTACGAAAAGGGATTATCTCGTTCAACACTTGGCTAACTAGCAATTCAATATATTGCAACTAAGTTTCCTCCTGACGATATACATATTTCAAGCAAATCTGACAGCCAAAGTTACTAAAATTTTAAGGAGCTACAAGATGTTGTATACAAATTGCAATGTCACTACAACTAAATTCTTCTCTTCTCGATAATTAGCAACTTACTAGATAGGAAAGTTCATCATCAAGCCACTTCACAAATGCCACAACATCTTCAATGTTCTGATAAACAGCATTATTAATTTCTCTTATCAACGTATTCACAAATTCTCCTTGAGTTTCAACGTCCGCCTTTATCTGCATAAAGAATAATGATTAATGAATTGTTAGAACCTGGATTTGCTGAACAACCAGGTTTGATACTGTAAGCAATTCATAAATCTATATCAAAAAGATGTTAAAAACAATATTTGAGTACCTAAAACATAAACTCAAAAAAAATGCTATATGATATTTCTAAGTTAGAGGCAAACACTTACGGCAAGCAAATGTGATGATCTGTTCTCAATTTCACCAATCATACTGCTATGAACATTTGCAACATCTGGTACATCACATATTCCTCCATTTGTGGACTCCTTTCTAGAATCCCTCTTCATGAGTGAATGATAAAACTCAACGACTTGCGGGGCTCGCTGCACGACTTCTGTGCTGCTACTTCTCAATGAAATCTTTGGAGGGGGAGGAGGTGGTGGTGGTGGCGGTGGAATTTGATTACAAATTTCCCCTTTAGGTCCATTTGAAATTGAACAGGAAGGTCTAGGAGGAGGATTTGGAACTCGCAAAGCCCTGTTGTCAACATCTAAGGAAGCTGCAGGCTTGTTAGTTTCCTGACAATTTCCCCAGAGCTGCATTCCTTGAACTGTACCATACTTTTGACAACTTAGTGGCTCTGCTTCCTTTCCCATTTCTTTTGTACACATAAAGCCATCAGATTGCCTTCTCTTATTTGGTATTAACTCTTCTACGTAACATTTCGATCCGCTTATAGAATGTCTTCTTCCAGGACTTCTCCCCTTCCCTTTATTATGCTCCCAATCCTTATCCACAGCATTACCTGCATATTCTATGCTTGAAAAACCCAGGCTACTAACAGGCCATTTCTTTATCTTTTTAATTAAATTTAATCTTTTTAAACTACTGTATTCTGAGCTCTTACAGCTTACAGAAGTCGGTGAGCTAACATAATCACCCTTGCTTTGAACTGGACTTGACGTTTTATCGGAATTCATTGTTGAACATGAATTTCGTAATTCATCTCGTAAACATGAATTAACCCACCTCAAGTACGCAAGCTCCTCAACCTCATTCAAGCGGCTCATTTGTAGACCTTCTACTTGTTTACTCAGGTTTTCATTGGTGTGTCTTAACATTGATGCCTCAGCTCTAACTTTCGCAACAACGTCACTCTGATAAAATCAAGATTTAAAAAAAAAAAATTAGCAAAACCAAGTTAATTGAGTCAAAAGCCTAAACAATCCCCAAGAAAGAAAAACAATCAAAACGACGCAAAAACAATCAAACCAAACAGAGGAATTAAAAGTTAATGAAACTACCTCCTTAGCTTTAGCAAGAGAAGCCAACTGGGTCTCTATAGAAGAAAGCTTGCAAGCAAGACTCCTCTTTTGCAGCTGTAACTCCTTGTTCAACCTCCTCAACTCCACTACTTCCATTTCAAGATTCCTAATTGATTGCGGTTCCTTTGAAATTTCTACATTGTCCTCATTCGTTTCCAAAATGGAAGTCACAGCTGCCACTTGATCACATAAGCTGGTCTTCTCGGACTCCATCAAACCAGCTCTGTGAGAAAGATCATCCACTTCAATGTTCCTTGTTTCAAGCTGCCTTTCAAGATCCAAAACTTTAGCATTTGTCTTCCATTCTGTAAGCTCATCTTGCAGCTTAGACTCCCTATCTTTTGATTCCTGAAGAAGGCACCTAACATGGTCTAATTCAATGAACAAATCCCGAGAACCGGAGGATTGTCTCCGGTGAGTTTGGAAGACTTGAGAGTGGGCTAGGCTTGCATTAACAGAGCAAGACAACTCAGGTATGAGCAACCTTTTAACTCTAGAATGAGAAAGCAGAGATGGGTTCTTTTGCTTTGTACTTGGCACATCCGAATCAGATAAAGGGAGTTTCTTGCTCTGGACAGTGATAGTATGAACCTTTGTTTTCTTGTCAGCTGTGAAGCCCTTGACGATGTGTGAACCCCATGAAGACTTTGGTTTGGAATTGCATTGGTTGGTAACGGTTTTAGTGCTTTGAGATTTTGTTGAATGGTTTTGATCAGCAAACTTTGATGCTTTGGCTCTGTTTTCCGATGGCTTTTCTTCTCTCATTGTGAAGATTTAGGGAAGAAAAAGAAGTTTTGAATCTTCAAATGGAGGAGTTACAGTTGGAACAACAACCCATTCAAATACCAATACATTTTGTTTTGCTTTGGGGGAAGAAGAAAGGGGAAATGAGGATTTGAAATTTGAAAGGGTTGGGTTGGATTGGGGAGCTGGGATTGTTGTTGATATGAATGAGAGCTCCGATTTCAAGAGACGAAAAAATGGCAGCTTTATATTTATGGTTAGCAATATTTGATTTGAAATTTAAACTAGGAGTTTGCTTGCAACGGTTCTTCTTCGGTTGTGGGACTGTGACTCAAATTAGAGGAGCCGGTTCGACTAAAAGCCAAAGCCCAAGGCTCGGGAGCTCACCACCCCCGATTCCTAAATTATATACTATTACTTACTGGCATGACCTAGCACAACAATGACACCCAAACAAGAGATGGAATTGGATAAAAATAATAAAAAAAATCAAATTCGTTTAGGGAAAAAAAACATATGTTTTAATTTCAACCAATAACTTCTAAACTTAATTTATTTTGATTTGATTTAATTTATTTTAAAAAATCTATAATTGATAACTTATTTATTAATGAGTTTAACATTCCTTTTAATATTAGAAAAACTCAATTTGTATTGCATATTAAAATTAAGTGTCATTAGAATAAATTAAAATAAAATATAAAAAGTATAATTCATTTTAAGTATATCACTACAAAAGTGTTTTACCACTCTTAGCTTCTAAACCAATAAATTATGATTATAAAATTTATAAATTGAAACGCCAACCAATTGAGTATTAACTTAGTTGGTATGATATTGTTGATAAACTCTTAAAAGTTACGGATCCAAAAGAGTTTAGGCTTATGATATTTTCTTCAGTTAAATTATTTAAATAAAGATTAAAAGATTATGAATAGATTAAAAATATATAAATAAAAAAAGTCTATAACAAAAAAATGTTGCTTGATAAATGGTTTATCACTTTTTATTATATAAATGGCTTGATTTTAAAATTTTAATTTTTAAATCTGAGATGATATTAAAATCAAAGTTTAACAATAGTATAATAGTTTAAAATTTAATTACTTGTAAACTCTTCTTTTTTTTTTGTTCTCCAAAATATCCTCTAGCCTAATAGGCTAGAGACTAATCTCTTAAGGTATTATTAAGTGTTAAAGCAGGTGTTTGTTCTATACACAAAGGCAAGGATCAAACCCTAGACTATATGCTTAAGGTGCTTGAGCCATTTCCACTCATACTAACACTCTGATCGGTAAACTCTATAAAATTTACTTCTATTTTATAAATTATTTGCTTAAAAATTATATAAAAAATCATTAATCTAAAAAGATACGAATTTATGATCTTTTATTTTAAATTGATTTTTATTTGATAGTTAATATTGTAAAAGTTATCTAAAATATAAGTATTAAAATATAACTTATTTTTGTTGCTCATATTAGTCCAAGGTCTATGTCATTTTTTAATCAATAAAAAATGGCACATGGTAATTTTTATATGTCACAATATTATATCAACATTTAAAAAATAATATTTTGAATTATGCTTATTTTTATTTTACATTTTGAGTTAAAAATTAAAAAATAAAAATAATATCTTTTTTGGATGATAAATGTTTCAAATTTTTAATTTTTTTAAATTTTCATAAAAAAAAAATCTAAAAATGAAAAAAAAAAAAAAAAAGAGAGAGAGAGGGTGGGGGGGAAAAGAGAGGGAGGGTGGACATTAATCGATCACAGATTTAGTTGGGTGAAGGTGAGTCGGTCCTCCATTTCCTCTCTTTTCCTTCCCTTGCTCTTTTCCTCTTTCTTCCTCACTATCCCTTCTTTCTTTCCTTTTTCTTTAAGATTTTTTTTTAACTTTATTTTATATGTAATTTTTAATTTTTTAAAAATAAAAAAAATATTGATGTGAAAATATTGATGTGACATTGATTTTGATGTATGACAACATATAACGACATTAACCATTGAGATAAGTTTGATCGATAGAATACAACTTCATTTACGTAATAATAATTTTTTTTCAATGGACGCCAACTTTAAGTACAACTTTACGTGTTAACCCAGAATCTAAATTACAGTACAGATGATTTTTCTTAAATTGAAGCCATGAATATGGATTTTCGTGGCCAAATTCAAATCCCTTATTAAACACTATAAGAGTCAGCTCCATTATTGAAATGGGAATGTGGCCTGAAGCCCCTCCTTCCCCTGGTGGAGAAGGCCCAAAAGTAATGTTCTTTATAATTACTGGAAAATCAAAACCAAATCAACTGGGTTTTTTTTTTCTTTATTTTTCTTTTTTTAGTTTCTACACCCAATTTCTGATGTAGGAATTTCATAATCAAACAAGAAGGAAGCATAGATAATTGCTTTTAATAATAAGAAAGTATTACTTTGTAAAGAAGAAGCTAACCAAAGAATCAATTAAATGACCATATATACATATATAATGCAATGGTATAAAGTAGTGATGATTAAGATAAAACTTTGAATAGAAAAATGTTGGAAGAACATTGATTGATGGTTATCTCTCATCTAATTTTCAAGTGGAAATAAATCATCTTTAAAGTCCTCTTATTTATTTTTGGTTTTTGTTATATTTTTAATTTATTTATAACCCTAATTCATATAGAAAGAATATTGATTGATAGTTATCTCTCATCTAAATTTCCAAGTGGAAATTCTAATAGACCATCTTTAAAATTCTTTTTGCTCATTCTTGTTTTTGTTACGAACAAGTGGAAAGCAAAAGCTTCCAAAAGCAAATTCTATTTGTAAGAAAACTCGGATATTTTAAAACCGGGAAAAAAAATGTCAACTCATTTGATTGCTTCCTTCTAAAGCTGACGTCAGAGGCGTCGTTTTGGATTAGAAAAGTCAAGTCAACGCCGAGTTTGGTAAAGTAAAGAGACAGTTTAAAAAAATGCAAAATCAAATTAAGATGGAATGAATGTGACAAAGGAATTTAAATAGCTAATAGAATTTAGACACTCCGTGTGATTTTTTTTTAAATAATAATTTTTTAGGTAAAAATAGATAATTTTTTAATTATTTAAAAATATTTTATTAAACAGTATTAAAAAATAATAATACCCTTCAATTTATATTTTTTAGTCTAAATTTTATTTAATATTTAATAATTTTGTCAATTAAGTTCAATCATAATATTAATTCTTAAATAATAACGTCCCATAAGTTAAAGTATCTCTGTCTTCGTTTATGATTATGATCTTTTTATCAATATATATATATATATATATATATATTATATAAGATGAGCTATTAACCAAGATTAAGACAACTGGCCGTCCTAAATTAGTTGTATAAAAAAATATTAAATTATTTCCAAGAATTAAACAATGGAGAGAGTGTTAGAACATGATATATATATATATATATATACATATATGGAAGTCAAAAGAGAAATGGTAAGTGAAGCTGAGGATGGTCTCGTATCATGTCAAATTAACGACGGCTCAACTTCCTTTTGCTTCATTTCTTTTCATTTTCCTTCTTCGACTCCTTTTCATAAATATATATAATAATATAAAATTAATTTTACACACTTATTAATTTATATATGATTTATATTTATTTAATTTAATTATTTTTTTGTATTTTATTCATATAGATCATTTTGAGTAAATTAAAAATGTCTAACTATTTATTTAATGTAAAAAATTTTAAGCCATTAAATATATATTTAAAAAACTAGTATTCTGACATCAGATCGATTAAAAAATTTACATATATGATGAATACAATTATATTGTTAAATTTCATAATTGGTTTGTTAAAATATAAATAGTACGTATAGTTTTTGTAAATGTGTAAAATTAATTTAATTTTACAGTAATGCAAGCATACTATGTTCATATATAGTATAATATAAAATATATTGTGTAAAACTAATTTGTTTAATTCAACCACCATATTTATGTTCTATTCATCTTGATCATATCAGTCGAGTTTTATTTAATGTAAAAATCTTTCAATCTTTATGTATATACATATAGAAAAAGTAATATTCTTAATTGATATGATAGAATTATCAAATTTATTTTAAATTTTACATACAAGACAAAGACAAATACAATTATATTGCTAAACTAAAAGATCAATTTATTAAAATATTATTTATATTAAAAACTTGTCTAAATATGTAAAATTAATTTTTTTGGACACCGAGACACAATGTCAGTGAAACAAAAATAAAGATAGAACCAAGAGGGACATGGCTTTGGAGCAGAAACGGTGGCTAGGGAAATCTAGGGCCATAAGTAACTTGCCTGAGGGTTTGAAGCAAAAGTTGTGAGCCTGGAAACTTCCTTGAAATCTGGATGTGTCCCTTGTATGATGAATATTGACCGGATCATGTTTCGAAGCTTAAGAACGTTTCTGAGCAAAGGTTGATAGCGACAGTGAAAGTCCAAGTATTGGAGTTTGAATATGCTACAAAGAAGTTTGTCTTTTCTCCAAATCAAGCAAGGATGGATATTCAAACTCAATATTCGAATGAGTACCTCCCGGATGGCTAATAGTCTGACCATGGTGCAGCCTTAACTTGGGAGAGGTCTATACAAGTTGGCAATGTTCCTGGCGGTGGAGGAGTTTGCTATACAATCTATCCCATATCCCTTTGATCCTTTTTTCCATGCAAGAAGGTGATACGCTTGCTACATTGTTCCAGTAACGAGAGTGTTGTCAGCATAGTCTATGGGAGCTGTTTGATGGACCTCTATTCTAAATGGGAATGTGCCTTATTGCAATGCTCAATATGGTTGTTTGCTTTAAGGATGGTAACCATAGGGTTAGGCGTAATCCTTGTTAAAAATTACCTTGTTTCTTTGAATCCATATGCACCATAAAGTGTAGGCTATCCAGAATGAAAACCAAAAGCTGCTGTAAGTTTTGTTTGTCAGATGAAGAGATCCATGTTTTAATTAATGAGAGATGTTTGGATTATGGAAGCCTATAATTTGGATTCCTGGTTTAGATCCAAACCAGAAGGACGGGCAAACTGGCATTCAAGAAGGATGTGATTTACTATTTTTTCCTCTCTACCATAGAGAACACATAGACCATCACCTTTATTGATTCTTCTTTTTAGCTCTGCTTTACTTAGGATACAGCTAGAATATGCTTTCCATAGGAAAATAATAATTTTGTAGGGAAGCTTTAGCGACTATAGTCGTTTCCAGAATTCCTTGGGCCATTGATTTGAGAGGTTTGGACTATGATCGAAGTGTTGATCAAAGATGGATAAAAGACATGCTGATTTGATAGAAAAGTTTTCTAAGAATGTGTACTTCCAGATGATTTTATTTCTCCTCCGAAGAATGAGAATGGTTTTGCCATGATATTATTCAACGTCTGATCTTCCAACAAACGTCTTGCATTATTGAAGTTCCACGAACGTCTATTGCAATCCATTATGTCTTTTACAAGATGGTTATTTGTATTTGTAGGAGGTTTGAAGTAAGGACCAAGGATGAGGATTTTCCCTTCCTAGATTATAGTAGATTCGCCTCCCTAAAATTGCTAATCGAGACCTTTAATACAATTAGATTGACAATATTTTCTCCCCCATGCTTGCTTAGTAAGTAAGGCTTGATTCATGTTAACCACTTTTCTAAAATCAAGCCTTCCTAAGCTTTTTGATTTGCAGAGTTTATCCCATCCTTTAAAATGTAATTTTCTTTCACCCTTCTCATGTCCTCATAAAAAATTCCTAGAGGCCTTATCATTTTTCTACCAGATTAAAGTAGGAGCTTTGAAACACAAAAACTGATACTATGGTAGAATAAAGAGTGTTGAGTTAATCATAGTGAGTTTGCCTCTGGAGGAAAGAAGTTTTGTTTTCTGAAACGCTAATTTTGAATCAATTTTATTGAGTAGAGATGGAAAATTTACTTTGAGCTTGAAGATTGTCAAAAGTAAAACCTAGGTATTTACCCTATTTATTTGTAATCTTAACATTGGGAATTCTTTTGAAAACATGTTTAAATTTTGGATGGCAATTGGACTAATTGTTAGCTAAGATTCGTCTCAGTTTATAATCAGTTCGGACGATTCACATAATTGGTTAAGAAGTCTTTGTAGGGAAGAGCAGAAGTCGAGGTCCATTTTGAAAAACATAAAGCAATCATCTGCAAAGAGAAGGTGGTTCATAGGGATACAATTTTTTCCTAATTTTGATGCTTTGTAGTGTCTTCTTTATTTCTACTTTGAGGAAGAATAGGGATAGGATGTTCTGGCACAAAAAAAAGATACGATTATAGAGGGTCTCCTTACCTTAAGCCTTTTTTAGTAAAGATAAAGCCTATAGGTTCAGCATTTACTAAAACCTAGTAAGTTACAGTAGTAACACAGCTCAGAATAAGGTTAACCCACTGAGGGCTAAAGCCAAATAGTTCAAGGACTACTTGAAGAAAGTTTTAGTTTATTTGTCATATACGTTATTTATGTCAATTTTTAGAGCACCCTAAACTGCTTTACCTTTTTTCTTTTTTCACATCAATTGCATAATTTTTGCAACAATTATGGCATTATAAAATATATGTTTGTTTTCAATGAATGGATTCTAGAAAGGAGAAACGAGTGATCCTATACTTAGCTTGAGTTTATTTACCAAAACTTTAACAATGATTTTATATATAGTATTGCAAAGGCTGATAGGTCTGAACTAGTCTACTATCTCTGGATTCTTTTGTTTAAGAATCAGAGTAATGAATGTGCAATTGACTTCCTTCAACATCTTGCCCAATTGAAGAAAAGCGATAGTTAGAGTAATAACCTACTGCCCCACTTTGTCCCAGTTCTCTTGAAAAAAGATGTTAGGTATGCCATCAGGCCTTAGAGCCTTTAGTGATTTGATTTTGAACAATGCACTCTTAATTTCATCTTTTATCAAAAGGAAAGCAAGGTAAGCCTTTTATTCATTAGAGAAAGGATTTATATCAAGGTCTTATAGAAGGATTATAATATCATTTTTTTGATACAATCCCTTCCAAGTTGAATAGTTGATTAAAGTGGCTCTGATACTGATATTTTCTTTTTTATTGTCCTTTAATCCATTTATTTGTAGCATGTTTTACTTTGAGGTAGCATATTTTAGTTTTGAGGATTTTTAGGTTTTCATTCTTTTTCTTGTGATCGTTACATGAAAGAACTTTATGTTTTGCTCACCTTCAACAATATACTTGATTCTAGATTTTTGCATTTAAAAAATTTGCTTTTGTTCAAGGAGTTCTTTAAGCTAATTTCTAAAATTCTTTCTTGCTTGTAGTGAGTTGACATTAGAAAGGTTAGCTTAAGCTACCTCTAAAGCCTTCAGTAGTTCTTATTTTCTTTAATGGAGGTTCCCAAAAACTTCTTTATTCCAGATTCTTAGAGTTAGATACCAAGTTTTGTCCAGATAGTTTTTAGGACACTTATTATTTGGAATAATTCAATTACTCAGGCCACCCATTAGGGGAAAGAAAATTAGCCACTGAGCTTCACTAGTCTTGAAGTATGAAATGTCAAAAAAAATTTAAGACTGGTACTAGAATGTGGGGTGACATTTTTATGTTTAAGGTTGTATTTTATCATTATGAAATGCTTGTTTAAATGCCTATTAATGACATTTGTTCTATGCCTTTGATTTTTAATATTATTGATTTATTTTTTTTGTTGTCTTTATCATACTTGTTTGATGTGCTAATGTATATATATTTGAAAATACACCCCAAGTTAGATTAAGATTAACCCAAGAAATGGGATTAATGTTGGTCTATTATTTCTCACAAATTGACAGTCTAATCTTGGGGTAATAGTAAGCTATTTATGTTGGGATTCAAGGTTACAAAAAGCTAAATATTCTATTTTTTTTTAATATAATGTTCTTTTTTGTGGCAAAATTTATTCATGCCTTGATCATTGCTTAGAATCCTTGTGTTTGTGGTATGGTCAACGGGCTATTTTATCGTCCCAAAATACTTTGAGATTGTGTAGATCAATTCACGAAGGCTATGCCATTCATTGATTATTGCCACGAATGTTCGAATGTCCATGACTTGAATTTAGCCTAAAGAAATCCAAGAAAACCAAAAATTTCCTCTATTTTATGCTGGCAGCACTGTATTCACAATTTGAAAAATTATTTTTGAACCATAAACAATTTTTCATAAATTATCTAACATTTTTCCCTATAAGGGCATCGAATCACTTTTTCAATGGTGTCTTGTTTGTCCTCGGATCATTCTGGGTGAAGGGGTTACAATTTTTTGAAATTTTATTAAACCCTTGAAATTAGCGATTCATATTCTATTCGAGCTGTTTCCACCTAAGGGGCAATTTTCTTGGATTTTTGGAATAAGTTTATATTGATTCTTATCGAGTTAACTTTCCAATGGTACTTTACACAACCCTTGGAACCTTCAGACTTGTTTGAAATAAAATTGATAAAGGAGACAGAGCTATGTTGACCCCTATTTTTATCATTGTTCAAGATTAGTTGATTCCTCCGAACTCTCACTCCGAGGCATTCGAATGCCTCTATGTGATCCCAATCAATCCATCTAGTCAAAAAGAACATATATTGATTCTCGTAGGCTTAGATCAAGGCATGAACAATTTTTAAGCTTTATCATTCTTATTTTTATCAATTCTTTTCAATAAAAAATCATCTATTTTGTCAAGAATTTGTCAAAAAAATGTCATTTTATCAAGAAATCACTGAATCTTTGCCAAGATAAATCCTTCAAGCTCTTGTTCTCTAAAATCATTGAAGTTTTCATTGGGGATACTCTAACCCCATCCTCTGAAGGGATACTCCAACCTCGCTTTTGCAAATGTCATTCAAATTTCAAAACTTACCAAAGTCTTCTTTTTTGGGATACTCCAACCATGTCTTCTGAGGGGATACTCTAACCTTGTTCTTTTTAAAAAATTATTAAGAAATAGTTAAAATTTATCAATTTAAATTTGTCAATATTATTTTTCTCAAAATTGTCAAGAAAAAGATCAAATTTTATTTCTTTCAAACTTTTCAATATTCGAACTCGTTTTTACGTTTTAATTAGTCAATGGATCCCAATGTGTCTCTAAAATTGTTGACTAGATTATTTTCAAATAATTGATGACAGTAACTAGATACATCTCGTTCATCCCTTCCCTTCTTCCCTCTTTTGTGTGATTTATTTTGTGCAATATTATTTTTTTTCATCTTGCTAACACATTTTCCCTTGTGTTGTTCACCTCGCATTCATATATTCAAAATTATTTTTAAAAAAATCACAAAGGCAATGTTTTCTGTTGGTATCTCTCTAGTGCTTAACATAAAATATCTGATTTTAGAAAAAAATTATTAAACTTAAAGAGTATTTTTAATCTCAATCTCTATGTTTTTCACCTCTTCGAGGCGCATATAAGATTCAAATTTTCTTTAAAACTCAAGTTTCCTATTTTATACCAAATTCATGCATTAAAAAGAGGATTATATTAAATAATGACAAATCATAACTGAGGAAACCAAAACCAAGTTGGTGCATGGCTAGAAAGGTACCAATTTTAGGCGTTATAAGGAGTTTTTGCCTCTTTGTGCATAACCAACTTTCGAACCCAACCATCGAATCTTTGGACCATGTAAACCATGAGACCAATGTCTCGATTCTGTAACTTGAAATATTGATTTCAATAGGCATCTGATCATGCCTAGCCCAAATGATCGATGGCGACTTTAATTGTTGGCAACTTCATCGTGGCCACCCTAGACTAGTTGGATGAACGATTTGTCTGACGGTCTTCTTTCAGGGTCAAAAGCTAAGAATCCAGACTTTCTCACTACCATCACGTAATAAAAAAAAGAAAGAGTCCTAGTTGAGAGGACCTTTCCTTGTCGAGAAATATTGTTAAGCCGCGTGCACTTTCTTCGTAGAAGGCACGGTGCTGACAGCATGGCAACTTCACTATGGAGAAATTTAGAAAGTTAAGCCTATAACTAGCCGTGTCATTCTTAGGTCTCGATTTCTTCAGTTTTGATAATTATTTAACGATAATCCCCTTCCATTTTTGTCTGCTAATCCTTTATTTGTCCTGATTTTTGCCACAAGATCAATCAGGATTGCCTCATTCCCAAATAAATGTTAATTTAATAAATATGGTAATACGGGGGTAAATAATAGGTTTGATTATTTCCCCGACACACACTGTGTACTTGCATTTGCATTAGACTCCCACCAAACTCCATAGTAAGGTTAGGATCCCTATTATAAGTAGGGAGTGAGCTATTTGCCTCGTCAGTAACCCTCTGCATAGGCATAGCAAGACCTTTCGGTGTGTAAATTACCTATGTCTCTCATAAGTGCCCCTTCGTAGTTGCATAGGAAAATACATCCATTGGATCAAACCCATTATGCCAAACCCACGATGGGCCTAGGATCGGGGTGCCTCGGCTGTCTTTATTTGGTGGAGAAGCAATTTAGATACCAATTTAGATGTCAACTCAAACCTATATAGTGAACTCTTCAAGCTAAACCATGTTAAACCATACTAGATTGCTACTAGAATAACCCGAAGAATAGGGTCACTCGAGGAAACACTTCTTACCTATACTCCTATACACCATGATTATGTAGGCAATGATGAATGAACATTGTCACCCATATTTGTACTTTTCATGATAATTTCTTAGGGTATGTTGTTACATTCTACGACTAACCTTTTTTAATAAGTGGGTGATGACAAGCAAATGCCATCACCTATAATGTCCTCTGTCATCTTAAAAGAGTCATATCTAACCTAAACAAATTATCAGGTTGTCCAAACAATGGCTTAATAATGGTGATGAATGAACGTCGTCGCTTGGTCAGCCAGTTTTATCCTTGTAAAGTATCATACTATCTCATTAAGGGTAATTTTTTTAACATAAACATGCTGTTATGATGTCCGCCCTTAGGCATCGTAACGCCTATTGTCAGGGCATTTTCCTAAGTCATTTACATCATTACTGACCTATTTTCCTTTCCTTTTTTTTATTGTTGCATACATCATAATCGTCATCATTGGGATAATTGGCTAAGGGTTTAGTATTCAATAAGGTGTGTCTGTCATGAAATAATAGCTCACTTTTGTTCTTTGATTTTTTAAAGATGTTAGAGCATGGTTCGAGGATCAAAAATTCGAAGATAAGTTTGAGGACCTTAAGCATAGTCAAGCCTCGAAGGCACACGAAAAGGGCAAGATAGGTCCTGAAGACATGCAATGGACATAATCCAAGTAGCCTAGTCTTTAAGGCAAGATATAATACCCATTAGAGACCATGAATATAAGTCATTGAAGTTCTTCGAACATGTGATTAAACGATGCAATCATGTCAGACACCTTTGAATGCAACCATATGTGATCAAACTTTGTTTCTTGCTCCATGAAAGACACTACTGGTAAAGCTGTCCTGCAAGCCAATTCTCGCTCACATTTGCATAATTAATATGATTCTTTTGCTACTTTATTCATATCAATAATCATTCACTGCCATGACTCCATACATAACATTATTCCATCATTCCATTATGGGCAATCATCAATAGACATGTGTCATAAGAGTCTAATATAGGAATATTCATAAAAGTGCAAGGGATTCTGAGGTCGAGCAAGGAACATAAAAACATTATTTCCCATCGCTACAATACTTGCCACCTCGAATGGATCATGAAAACTGATTATCAAGCACGTATTTAACGTCTTTAGTTAATGAACAAGAAATCTTAAGATCAAATGCTTCATCAGCAAGACGAGATGCAAGCCTATATCATGAGACTTATGGAATTAATGACAGCCTCCACTAAGGAAAAAGGATAAGTCACTGAGGACATAAGAAAAAAACTGGGTAAGTAAGAAAAAATCCCCACCTGTAGTACTTAAGCTACTAAGGAAGAGACTTACCAAGGGCATTAACCCAACACGATGCCAACCCCATCAGTGCCATCGGTGATCTGCTTGAACCCTATGGCAGTGAATTAATTCATCCTTGGATTTCAAGGATCAAATACGAAAGTCTTTCCAACTGATCCTATGACCTTTGACCATGATGAGCAAGATAGGATGAATGATCAAAAATTATTTGATGATATGAGTAAGTTTAAGCTTTTAGAGAAGTGCTTTAAAGCTATCGAAGGGAGTGATAATTTAGAGCCATTGGTGCTGAATCTTTATCTTTGATACCCAATATTGTCATTCCCTTAAAGTTTAGAGTGCCAAATTTTGAGAAGTTCAATGAAACTACTAACCTTACTATGCATATTCATATGTACCTTAGAAAGATGGCAGGGTAAGAAAAAGACGAGAAACTCCTTATCCACTATTTTCAGCACAGTCTAACTGAGGCAACCACTTGATGGTACATTAAGCTTGATAATGTCAAAATTCAGTCATGGGCCGATTTGGCCAGGGCCTTCTTAGACTAGTACCAACGTGTGTGAAATTGGGCCCCCAATTGTTTTTTTCTTATGAACTTAGAGAAAAAGCTAACCGAAAATTTTAACAATATGCTCAAACGTGGAAGGAAGAGGTAGCTTTGGTCTAACCTCCTCTAACTGAGAAGGAGATTACCATGATGTTCATAAACACTCTGCACGCATTTTATTATGAGAAACTGTTAGGGAATGCTACAAAAAAGTTTGCCAATTTAGTTTTATCTGGCGAGATGATTAACGCAGTAATTACAAACATTAGGATATCCATAGGTGAGTCATTCAGATCGAGTAAAAGGCCTACTACTAACAAAAAGAAAGAAAGAGACATAAATACTATAAGCTATGCCAGCCTATCCCAACCGAGCCAGGGTCAAGTATCCGATCCTTACTACCCAAGTGTACCCTACTCTAACCTGATTATGACACCTTTTAAGGCAGTTTATGCTGTAACCTACAGTTCACCATTTACTGTCTCATCAATCCACCAAGAAACAACTAACTACAAGCCAACCAAAATGTCAACAATCCCATCAACAACACACTACATAATCAGGGTGCAAACCAGTGAAGATAACAGTTTAACCTATCCCATGACCTAGAAAGAGCTTTATCAGGCTTTGCTCCAAGGCATCTAGTTGCTCCTGTGTACATCCTAGAGAAGAAGCCTCTATATCTTTAGTGGTATAACCCCAACACCTATTGGGATTATCATGTCGGAGTAGCAGGGCATGATATTGAAAACTGTATTTCTTTCAAGCGGAGGGTACAAAGCCTCTTTAGTTCTAAGGTTTTACAATTTAGGATGAACCAAGGGCCAAGTGTCATTACGAATCCTTTACTAAACCATGTTGAGCCAATAGTAAACATGATTGGTGTTAAGGATGATTTTAAAGTCAAGAAAAACATAGAAATAAGTCAAAATGCCAATGAGTCTAGTTTAGCAAATATTGATTCAGTCGAGAGTGCTTAATATAGTTGAAAGATCAAAAGAAAAACTAGATGATTTTTGTGACTTCCACGATATTCATGGCCATACTCTTCAAACATGCGAAGAATTTCAGGCATTGGTCCAGAGAATAATGGATGAAGGCAGCATTGAATCTATGATAAGAAGCAAGCATCTCTCACTAAATCAGTGAATATAGTTGGGAAAAAATGACATGACCATCATATGGTAGAGGATGACCCCTTATCCTCTATGGTCAATCAGATTTTGGGGCAAGTTCCTTGATGCCAATGCCAAGGCTATTCATAGAGACTCCTGCACTATTTTTATATAAAAGCTACAAAGCTATTCTTTAAAAATATGAGGGGTGAGTCATGATGATTGGGGAGCCTACTCAATTAATTATCGCTATTGACTTGTCAGGAGTTAGCCATTTAACACGTAGCGGTAGATGTTATGGTCCCCCAACTCAAGAAAATCAGAAGACCAATGCCATTATAATTTCTAACACTCTTCAAGTCAGAACGAAGGACCCAAAATCTAAGAAGATTAAAAAGGCAGTGAATGAGAAGAAGGCCACTTAGTTTTTGAAATTTAACATAGTGAATATTCCATTGTCTATCAATTGAGCTAACAATTAGCTAAGATCTTTATACTATCCTTACGCTTTAACACAGAAGTTAAATGAAATACATTGTTAAAAGTGTTGAACGAGGCATATGTGTCACCCGATATTTCAATATGCAAATTGGATCGCCTAGTAAATGATATCGTTGCTAATAACTACAAAACCCATTCACTGATGATGTGGTAAGGGTAACTACAAAACCCTATATATTACTACCTACTGTAAAGGTCACATTGTACCAAAACTTCTCATAGACAATGGTTCTGCCTCAATGTCATTCCTTTGGCTACCTTAAATAGGCTTCCTCTTAATGCTTTCTTTATCAAGCACAGCCATATGGTAGTGCAAGCATTTGATGGGACTTGTCGTAGAGTCACCAAAAACATCATTATTCCACTTCAGTTAGGTCCATGTGCTTAGTAGATTGATTTTAAGGTATGGATATCACCCTATTCTATAATTGCTTGCTCGAGGGGTCATGGATACATTCAGCTGGGACTGTACCCTCTTTTTTGCATCAAAAGCTAAAATTTATAATAGAAGGTAAAATGGTTAATGTTAGAGCCAAAGAAGAGATGATCGCCACTGTTTTTATTAATGCTACCTATATTGAACCAAATGAGGATGCACCTGAGCCATCCTTTTAGTTGTTCGAGTTTGTCAATGCTACATTCATAGGAGAAGGCCTATCGATAGTTGAACCTCGACTGTTGAAGATACCCACATGGGTTTGAAGTTGACTATTGGCAAAGGTTATCGAGCTAGAAAAGGGTTTGGTAAGAATCTACAAGGAATAGCTAGAGCTTTTAATGTCATTAACTAGGTCCACAAAAAGGGCTTAAAATTTACGTCCAACATACAGTACAAGAAATAGCAAGTTAAGAAGGCTAGAGATTAGAGGATAGCCCATCTGTTAGGTTAAGAATTGAGACCAAAACCGATAGTATTCCCACTGATCTGTGAAACTTTTCGTTCAGAGGATACATGGATCCTGGTCAATCAGAAGGAAAGAAAAATACTAGTGTCTTGGTCATTTTGAATTAAGCCTTCTGTAACCTTTATATCTATAACATTGATGATCAGTCAAGCCAATTAAAGAGGAGCAATGAAACCTACCCTCATTCACCAAAGTCTGTTCTTGACAACGTGGTCGTGTCAAAAACCCCTATGCTTTTAAAGTCTATTTTCGTGTAATGTTAAGAAAAAACCCTACTTACTTTTGCCCAATAGCTCATAGGGATCTTGTAATGGGCATATTTTATCAGATATTATCAATAAAATGGACTTTTGCATGAAGTATTTCATCTTGTATGACCATTTTTATTCTCTACCATTGCTTCAATTCTCTATCTATATATAGTTTTGTCTATATTATTTATTTCCTTACCCTCTCAGTGCTCCGATAGAGTGAGATGAACATTTTAGATGAGCTCCTAGATATTGATTTCTAACGATGAATCTGTACTAGTGAAGTTGATTTTGATGAAGATTTTGAGGAAGGCTCCGTGCCATCAGATCTATTATGATTGGTCGAGCATGAAGAAAAATAAATTTTGCCTTATGAGGAACTAATTAAAGTCGTAAATTTAGGGACTGAAGAAGATTGAAAAGAGGTTAAACTCGAAACCTCCATAAAACCCTCCACCATAACCAAACTGATAAACCTATTCCAAAAGTATAGAGACATATTTGCCTGGTCATATCAAGACATGCCTTGATTACACACCAACATTGTGGTCCATAGGCTTTCCTTCAAACCTAAATGCAAACCAATCCAGCAAAAGTTAAGGAAGATGAAACCAAAAATGCTCCTTAAGATCAAGGAAGAAATCAAGAAACAATTTAACATAGGATTCCTTGCTGTGGGCAAATATTAGAATGGGTTGCCAACATTGTCTCATCCTGAAGAAAAATGGCAAAGTACGAATGTGTATTAATTATCGGGACCTAAACCAGGCTAGTCCAAAAGATAATTTCTCACTGCCTTATATCAATACTTTGGTTGACAATACAGTTAAGAACTCATTGTTCTCTTTTATGGATGGTTTTTAGGCTATAATCAAATTAAAATGGCACCTAAAGATATGGAGAAAATCACTTTTGTAACTGTGTGGGGCACATTTTGCTGTAAAGTCAATGCTTTTCGGGCTCAAAAATACGAGGGCAACTTATCAAAGAGCCATGGTGACATTATTCCATAACTTAATGCACAAAGTGATTGAGGTTAATGTGGATGATATGATCACCAAGTCAACAAGAGAAGATAAGCACATCACAGATCTTCAAAAGCTCTTCGAATGATTGCAAAAATTTTGGCTAAAGTTGAATCCCTTCAAATGTATTTTTGGTGTTAGATCAAGCAAGCTACTATGCTTCATTGTCAATAAAAAGGGAATCTAAGTTGGCCTAGATAAGGTCAAAGCCATCCGAAACATGCCATCACCTCGAACCTAAAAGAGGTGAGATGTTTCCTGGGAAGACTAAACTATATCTTTGGATTCATATCCTAACTCATCGATAAATGTGACCTTATCTTTCGAATTTTTTGTAAACATAATTCTAGGGAATAGAATAAGTAATGTCAAGAAGCTTTTGATAAGGTTAAATACTATCTGTTAAGCCCGCTGTGCTAGTACCACTAATTTTTGATCGACCTTTGATCTTTTATTTGGTAGTTTTTGACAAGTCTATGGGTTGTGTACTTAGGTAGTGTGATGATTCAAGAAAGAAAGAGCAAGCAATTTACTACTTAAGCAAAAAATTTATGGCATGTGAAACCAACTACTCCGCAGTTGAGAAATTGTGTTGTGCTTTGGTTTAGAAGGCCAAGAGACTTAGGCAATGCATGTTACACCACACCATATGGTTAATCGTGAGACTCGACCCTGTTAAGTTTTTATGCAAAGCCCATACATTGTTAGGAAGATTGGTTGATGGCAAGTCTTACTCTCCTAATACGACATTGTCTATGTCAACTAAAAGGCCATCAAGGGTAATGCGATAGTAGACTTTTTAGTGAGCGGGCAACAAGTGACTATGAACCTTTAAAATTTGATTCCTCAGATGAAGATCTAATGTGCATCACTAAAGGGGAAGCTATTAATAGTCATGACCGATCATGGGAAATATATTTTGATGAAGCATCAAATGCTTTAGGGCATGGAATCGGGGCAATATTGATTTCACTTGATGGAAGTCACTATCTTTTAACAGCCAGGCTAAACTTTGATTACACCAACAAAATAGTAGAATATGTCATGCGGCTCCAAGCAATTATCAAGAGAAATGTTAAGACTCTGCGAGTTTTCGACGACTTAGCCCTAGTCATCTATCAACTAAAAGGAGAGTGGCAAATCCATGACGCTAAACTGATTCATTACGGGAAACTGATTTTAGAAATTAAAAAGGAATTTGATGATATTAGCTTTCAGCACTTACCTCAGGAAAAGAACCCAATAGCCGACATCTTAGCCATATTATCATTCATTTTTAAAGTTAATCAAGAATTGAATGTCATTCGCATTCAAATGAGCATTTATACTAGTTTGGCACATTATTAGAATTTTAAAGAAAAGAAGGAAGGCTTACCACGATATCATGACATCATTTTATACATCAGAGATCAAAAGTACCTCGAGCATGCAATAAAAAATGACAAAAAGACTATTAGGAGAATGGTTATGGGATTTGTTCTAGATAGGGACATCTTATATAAGAATAGTCAGGATCAAGTGTTACTCAGATGAGTCAATGCTCTTAAAGCCAAAAGGATCCTAGAAGAAGTTCATGAGAGGATTTGTGGCACGCATGCTAATGGGCATCAAATGGCCAACAAGTCATGATATCGGGTTATTATTGGCTAACTCTCAAAAAGGACTATATCAACTATGCCCGAAAATGTCACAAATATCAGATTTATGCAGATAAGACCTTACCACTTCATCTCATGATAGCTGCATGGCCCTTCTCTATGTAGGGCATGGATATGATTGGACCTATTACCTCTAAGGCCTCTAACAAACACCAGTTCATTTTAGTGGTGATCGATTACTTCACTAAATAGGTAGAGCCAACCTCATATACTAATGTCACTAAGTCAGTTGTCTACAGGTTTATAAAATGGGACATCATCTGTCGATATAAGCTTTGCAAACAAATCATCACTGATAATGCTTGTAATTTAAAAAACAAACTGATGCAAGTAGTATGTTCCTAATTTAAAATCTAGCATTATAACTCAGTGCCATACTAGCAAAAAATAAACAGGGCAGTCGAAGCAACCTACAAGAACATCAAGAAAATAGTTAAGAAAATGGTCGAGACTTATAAAGATTAGCATGAGAAATTACCTTTCGCACTTCACACATATTGAATGTCAATCCAAACATCCACGGATGCTACACTATTTTTTTTAGTCTATGGGATAAAAGCCATCCTACCTATCAAAGTTGAGATCTCTTCTTTAAGAGTTTTGATGGAGGCTAAACTTGAAGAAGCTAAATGGGTCAAAGGCAGATATGATCAACTGAACCTTATCAAAGAAAAAATGAATGAAAGCCATTTGTCATAGGAAATGTATCAAAAGCACATGATTAGGGCTTATAACAAACAACGCCACCCTTGTCAGTTTCATGAAGGAGAATTAGTCCTTAAGAAGATCTTCCTAATCCACAAAGACACCCGAGTTAAATAGACCCCTAATTAGAAGAGACCTTATGTCATGAAACAAGCTTTCTCTGGAGGGCCTTGATCTTAACGGAAATAGAATATCTTGCCCAATCTAGTTAATTTGAACTCTGTCAAGAAATATTATGCTTAAAAGATGAAAACTCAAAAAGGCATCCTCAGTAAAAAAAACCAAAAAAAATAAAAAATAACAAAAAAATGAGGTCATGGATGAAAATCTGAAAAGGCATCCGGGTAATTTACCTAACTTGAGTCGAAAACCTAAAAGGCTGGCTCAAGAGACTTAGCTTTGACCTAACCTATTTCTTCAACCAAATAAGACTTTAGCCAAATACTTATCAGAAAAGCCTCAGTCAAACCTCACCCAGCCATGGCAATATCAAATCAAACTCAACCTTACCTTGATTAAATCAAGCCAAAACTCTAATCAAATCATATTAAACCTTAGCTAAATCAGAGTTAGAATTCACCTAAACTTAACCCATGTGTCGGGGAAAAAGAAGCAAACACCCGAGTTAGAGGCATTTGCAAATGGCATATGGTAATCTTAAGTGTCTTCCGAAGATCGAATCATATCAAACATATTGGTTGTTTGGGAAAGATCTCGAGATGTATCGAAAAGCGTTTATGTCCAGATTGTTAAGGGCATTAATTTCCCAAAAGATCACTTTATTTTCATTCAGCCTTTTGTTTGTCAAACGCACACCGAATGGTATCATCTTTTGTCATGAATGAAGTATTAACTTGTTTCTTTTAACCCCTTCTACCTATATTTGTATTGCATTTTACCATTCAATTGATAATACTTGATAATTGAATAAAATTCACATTAAGATTTCTTGATATTACATTGAAAGGATGAGAAAAGCATAAAGAGCTTTGTTCATGCCTTGAGTGTCAATATCATGAATTCCCCCTATACCCAGGAACTACCTGTAATAATCATGTTTAGTTTGTCCTCAACTCTTGAGATCATCAGTTAGAAAATACCATCAAAACTCAGTTAAAATCCCATTAAAACCTAAACACTAACTAAGCCAAACAGTCACCAAGCCCACAAATCGCCAACAAGATCCAATAGCCTTATTGGAAAGGATTATCAAATACCTTAAATTGAGAAACATAACTAACCCAATTCCCAACCTGTCAAAAAGAACTCTTCTAGTATATCAAGTAAAAAAAAAGGATCATCCAAGCATCAAGGATGTCATGATCACAAGGCCTATTAATGTCTAAATTGTAGCATTAGGGAAATGGCTCTTACTTGAAAGAAAAATTTTCAATGTCCACTCCCATATCAGACCTTGTGCCATGATCATGTAGTCACACTATTAGGAAACTCACATACACTTCATGCATTCATATTGTCATAGCATAACATCATCCTACCAGCATCATGTCAAGCAATATCTATCGAATGTTGATGAACTTTTTGGGAAGAATATTTGATATTGAAAATTGGAAAATTGAAAAGTTGCTTAACTGAGACCCTTATCTCTTTAAAGTTTGACGTCATTACTTAAATTTTGTGACCTGCCTTATTAGCATCCTCTGTCAAGAACCTCAGTCAAGATCCTTTGTTAAGAAATCCTCTTTCAAGGTCTAATGTCATTGGAATGTTATGATTCGGCTCGTTGGTAACCTCTGTCAAATATTTTAGTTAAGAACCTCAGTTAAGACCCTTTTGTTAAGGAATCCTTTTCAAAATCTAATGTCATTAGAATGCTATGATCCAGCTTATTAGTATCTTCTATCAAGAATGTTTGTCAAGAACCTCAATCAAGACACTCTATCAAGAAATCTTTTCAAAAAGACCAACATTGCTGGTTGAGATTTAACACGTTGGCATCTTGTCATTTTAAGTCGAACCTAGGGATAGGTCAAGCCTAGGATCATAGTCTAGGTCTTTTATCCAAAATTCATCAAAAACTATCAAAAATCCAGTGTTATTGGTTGTGATTTGGCACATTGGCACTCTGTCATTTATGTCAATCCTAGGGATAGGTCGAGCCCAGGATTGCAGTTTAAGTTTTTCATCCAAAAATTCATACTTTACCTTTTGCTATGAAAATCTTGGAAACGCCACCAAAAAATTATATTTTATCCTAGCATTATATTAAATTTAGTCTTTTCATTACAAGAACACAAGGCAGCATCGAGCATGCCTTGGATAAAATAGTGTCTATCAGTTTTTGCCTTATTCTTAATACTCAACAACAGCCAAAGAGGGGTAGCTGCGACACCAAATTTTGTTTGAGCAATTTTTAGACACTCATTATTCGGAATAAGGCAATTAATCAGGCCACCCATTAAGGGAAGGAAAACTAACCACTGAGCCTCACCAGTCTTTAAGCATGAAATGTCATAAAAAATTAAAACTGGCACTGGGACGTGGGGTGACATTTTTATGTTTGACGTTGTATTTTATCATTATGAAATTGTTGTCCAAATGACTCTTGATGATATTTGTTCTATGCCATTGATTTTTAATATTATTAATTAATTAATTTATTGTTGTTTTTATGATACTTGTTTAATGTGCTAATGTATATTTATTTGAAAAAACACCCTAAATTAGATTAAGATTAACCTTAAAAAATGGGATTAGTCTTGGTTTATTATTTTTCACAAATTGACACTTTAATGTTGGGGTAATATTAAGCTATTTATGTTGGTATTCAAGATTAAAAGAAGCTAAATATCTTTTTTTTTTTAATATAATGTCCTTTTAGTGTTAAAATTTGTTCATGCCTTGATCTTTGCTTAGAATCCTTGTGTTTATGGTACTGTTAATGGGTTGTTTCATCATCCTAAAATACTCCAAGATTGTGTAAACGAGCTAGCAAAGCTCATGTCACTCATTGATTACTGCCACGGACATTCAAATATCCATGGCTCAAATTTAGCTTGAAGAAATCCAAGAAAACCAAATATTTCCTCTATTTTATGCTGGCAATAATGTATTCATGATTTGAAAAATTATTTTTGAGCCATAAAAAATTTTTCATGAATTTTCTAACATTTTTTCCTATGAGGGCATCGAATCACCTTTTCAATGGTGTCTTGTTTGCTTTAGATCATCTCGAATGAAGGAGTTATGATTTTTTGAAGTTTGCTATCTGAAACATTTAGAATTAATGATTCACATTATGTTTGGGCCGTTTCAGCCCACTAGATGATTTTTTTTTGGATTTTCAAATAATTTTCATAAAAAGTTCATGAAATTCCCTTTCTGGAAGGTATCTTTTATGACTTAACGATTCCTTATGAGTCTGGAATAATTTTTCAAAATCAGCTGCCCTACTTCCCCTGCATATGTGCTAGTTTCAAACCAATCCCTACTTTGAAAAATATTTCCACCTAGGAGGTAATTTTCTAGGATTTTTGGAATAATTTTACATTGATTCTTCTCGAGCTAACTTTTTAATGGTACCTTACACAGCCCGTAAGACCTTCAAACTTGTCCGAAATAAAATTGATAAAGCGGACAACGCTATGCTTACGCCTGTTTTTAGCATTATTCAAGATTAGTTGATTCATCCGAACTCCCACTCTGAGACATTTGAATGCCTCCATGTGATCCCAATCAATCCATTTAGTCGAAAAAAACATGTATTGATTCTCGTATGCTTAGATCAAGGCATGAACAATTTTTAAGCTTTATCATCCTTATCTTTATCAATTCTTTTTAATAAAAAAATTACCTATTTTGTCAAGAATTTGTCAAAAAAATTGCCATTTTATTAAGAAATTATCGAATCTTTGTCGAGATAAATCCTTCGAGCCCGTTTCTCTAAAATCATTGAAGTTTCCATTAGGGATACTCCAATACAATCCTCTAAGGGGATACTTCAACCCCGCTTTTGTAAACTTCATTCAAATTTTAAAACTTACCAAAGTTTTCATATATCGGGATACTCTAGCCTCATCTTCTAAGGGGATACTCCAACCTCATTTTTTTTTCAAAAATTATCAAGAACTAGTCAAAATTCATCAATGTAAATTTGCCAATCTCATTTATCTCAAAATTGTCAAGAAAAAGAATCATATTTCCCTTCTCGTATTTCCTCTTAACTTTTTAATATTCAACCTCATTTTTACACTTCGATTATTTAATGGACCCTAATGCATCTATAAAATTGTCAACTCGATTATTTCAAGATAATTGATGATAAAAATGAGATACATCTCGTTTGTCCCTTCCCTTTTTCCTCTTTTGTGTGATTTAATTTATGCAATATTATTTCTCTTTCATCTTACTAACATATTTTCTCTTATGTTCTTCACCTCGCATTTATATCTTTAAAACCGTTTGAAAAAAAATCACAAATGTAATGTTTTATGTTTGGTATCTTTCGAGTGCCTGACACAAAATATCTGATTTAAAAAAATTATTAAACTCGAAGAGCATTTTTAATCCTAATCTCTATGTTTTTCACCTTTCCGAGGCACATGCGAGATTCAAATTCCTATTTTATATAAAATTCATGCATTAAAAAGGGGATTATATTAAATAATGACAAGTTAAAACTGAGAAAACTAAAACCAAGTTGGGACATGACTAAAAAAGTACCAATTTTGGGCTTCACAAGCAGGTTTGTGCCGCCTTGTGCGTAAATAACTCTTGAACCCAACCATTGAATCTTTGGATGATGCAGACCATGAGATCGACATCTCAAGTTTTGTAACTCAAAATATGGATTTCAATAGGCATCCGATCATGCCTAGCCCAAATGATCGGTGGCAACTTTAATTGTTGGCCACTTTATGGTAGCCACTTAAGACTACTTAGACAAATCATTCGTCTGATAATCTCTTTTCAGGGTCAAGAGCAAGGAATCCATACCTTTTCGCTACCATCACGTCAAAAAAATAAAAAGTTTCGGTCAAGAAGACCTTTCCCTGTCGAGAAATGCTATTAAGTCGTTCATGCTTTGTTCATTGGAAGCACGGTGCCAACATAGAGCATTTATAATGATTTTTATTTTGGAAATTAGAACATAGGTCGGAGATCCCTTTATACTATTTTCCCATGTGTTCTTGATTACAGGTTTACATTGTGGATGCAAAAACCACATAGCTTCAAATCTGTAAGGACACCTCAAGAACTCAATGTCTTTTCTAGTGAAGAGGAGTATAATTCCATGATCAAGAGAATAATTGAAAGTCTAGCTAAATATGCTTATTTAAAAGTTTTAATCTACTCAATGTTACAAAAAGCTCAGTCAAGTCTTTCTCTTATAACCTTTTTCCTGTTCTGTTATTTATCTCAATGAAACACTGTCCTTTTGGGGGGAGTTCAAGTAATTCGCAGTGGTTAAGATATTCTTTTAGTTGCGTATGACACTTTATTGTGGTGTACAGTGGTGAAAATTTATCCTTTAGGGAAATGATATGATTAAAGCCCTCTAAATAACCCACCTATCATTCCTAACTTGATTCTTAATAGATCTCAGTTGATTCCATACTTTCTGTCTGTGATTAGAATCAGGATAACCATAACAACATGTTAGAAAAAAAATGTTTTCTTAATCATACATGACAAAATGGAGAATATTTTTATTTATAAGCATAGAGGTTATAGTTATAGAAAGATCCCACATAGTAACAACCCTCCATATTTCCTTGAACATGAAGAACTAGTAAACAAAGAGTAATCTCATCTTCTAGCCAAAGCAGCAAAGTGATCAATCATTTTCTTGGTTTCAATTGGAAAACAAAAATTTAGCTTATATTTATAGACCTAAGACTGAAGATAGTGAATAGCTAGTGGTCGACCCTTTCCTCTAATGTTTCAATTTAAAAGTATCATGGCATTTTTGGAGGCTATTTCAGGATAGCCTGCCTGAACACCCAAAAGATTGTGATGTTCTCATTGTCATAAAATGATTTAAGATTCCATATTGGTCTTTTATCTTTCTTCCTATCCCCTAGATCTTCAGCACTATTAGTTTTTTCAAGTACTTTTTCCTTGAGTCCATCTATAAGGTTGAGCCCTTTCTTCTTTTGGTGAATTATTACTACCTCCTTGATTCAGAGGCTTTTCTTGTAAGTTAAGTCTTTAAGGAGTGGTTGTCGTGAAAGGCTCAGAACTATCATAATCATTCTTGGTAAACTATTCTAGAGGGTTTTGAGTAGGATTAGACAACTCAAGTGGTATGTTATCATCTTGTTTATTTAGACAGTAGAGTTTTTTCATTTTCTAAATCCTCGAGCGAAACTTGGAATAGGTTTCTGATGAGTTTCATTGATGTCCATTGCAAAAGATTTAGGAATAATTTCTGATTTTGAACTTAGTGATCGAGATTTCTCATCCTACCTTTTTGCCATAGAGCCATTTTTCACTGATCTCAAAACTCCCTATTATGAATAGAGTAGCAGTTGTGAAGATAATTTCCTTGTTTGGGAATACGATCCAACGAAGTTGCCTAGGTGAAAGAAACTTATATGGACAATCAAGAAGACATTGATGCATGTTGTTTTGGTTTGAACAGTTTATGGTGATATGTCTTAGAAAATAAAAGTTAGTAGGTTACTCTGAGTAATAGGGTCTTAAGTCTCTTGTGAATTAATAACAATTGCATATACGTCTATATAAAGGGAATCTCAACTAATGGCAATTGTTCATTCAACAAACCATTTTGTAAATATGTTAGGGTTTTGTCCACCACATTTGCCTCTTGGTAATTTTTAAAAAAGATCCTTATTGTCTTACATTCTTGCTTGTTATGAAAAGCATGGATTTCTTTAATAAACATGATTTGTGAATAATTAGTACTTGTGGGGTAGCTGAATTTTCTTTCAGTATTGGTCATTTGTTCTTTAATGCATATTTGATCTTAGCATCATCAGTATAGCTATTTAGGTAAGTATGCCTGATTCTTCTGCATTGCCTATAGAACTTACAAGTTCATTCAGACGTGAAATCAACCTAAATTCAAGGTTATTCCCCATGTCTAATAAACATCCTGCAATAAGATGATGCTAAGGACCAAGGCCTTTCATTTAAAATGAAATAAAGATCAACTTGGTCTTTAAAATAGAAGATGTAAAATTTATCTTTGCGTCCTACAATTGTCACCCTACCTCTGATAGTCCAAGTAGTGTTAACCAATCTCTAACCCATTATGATTGAAAATTCTTCGAGATCAAAGAGGTAAGCAACTAGGCATATTCTCAAAAATTCCATCAGGCCAAGGAGACTTCTTTATTAAGTTGAATAACTGGGCCTCACCTAGATCTTGATCGAATCTCTATTGGTGGAGTATGACTTATACGAGTAGCCCTTAGTTCCTCAGTATCATTTAAGTAGAACGATTCTTTAATTTTTATCCAACTCATTTCTCTATGGTTTGGGTACCTTGCCATTGACTGTGAGGTGGAGTATATTTTTCTACTTTGTTACAAATTATAGAGAAATTTATGGAAGTTGCAAAACCCCCTTTCCAATATATAGGATTTTCTAGGCCTGGCATGCTTAGGGATCAATGTCCATACCTTCCATAATGGCAAAAGGTAGGAAATGGGAGCTTGTTTAGAAATCACAACTATTACTAACTTAGAAATGACAAAAACATTGGATGAAGACATTTTAAAAATCCAAGAAGAAATGAAAGAGATATATGAAAGGTGCCCAATCAATTCAGTTTTGGGGAACATAAAAACCATAAGCGTTCAACATACTAATAGATAAGGAAATGGATTAGAAGAAGAGGTAGGATTAGGCGTGATGTAATAGAGATTTATTTTGATTAGAAGGTAGGATTATAGAGATAGTTGGAGTAGAATAGCTAGTAATTCAATTTCAAGGGCAAAGCAAAGATTTTGTTGCAAAAGCTGAAAGATTGCAATGAGAGAGAAATGCAAGAGGAATAGTAGGTACGGAAAATCAACTTTCAGTGGATGAAATGGCAATGTGTGAACATGGTGTTAGACGATGGATGAGAATCATAACGACGAGAGAGGCTTCTAAGGGAAAAAGTATTAATATTAAATTTAAAATTAAATAGGAGCTTATGTAAAACTAATTTGATTTTACATTAGTATAAATAGATCTCTTCTCTCTCTTGCCATATATATATCATAGAACTAGCACACTCATTATGTAGGTAAAAGAAACATTGTTAAAAGTATATAAAAAGAAATGAAGTTATTTTGGTAGTTATTGTTTAAAAAAAGATTTAATTTTAATTTTTAATTTCAAAAATAGTAAAAGCAATTTTTTATTTTGAATTTTGTGTAATTTCCTTAATTGACTTGATGTCACTTAACTCCAACAAAAACCTTAATGAAAGATTTTACCATAGCATAGATTTATCCATGTATAACACTATCAGTGAATCATATGATGCCACTTTACTTCACAAAAATAAAGTTATTTTTATTTATTTTTAAAGATTTTTAATGAAGCATATAATGTGATTCATTAATAGTGTATAGATTAACATACTGCCACTTATCAAATATAAAGTCATATATATATATATATATATTACAATTTACCACTCTTATAAAAGTATTAAGGTGACAAAAAGAGCATAAACAGGAAAAAATATGGACCTGAACCCATGCAAACTTGATTTGATCAAAAAATCAAAACTCTAAATCCAAGAAAAATTAAACCTAAAATGGCACTAGCTTGAAATGACCAAACTTGAAGAAACCTACACTAAAAAAAATGAACCAAAAAAATTCGAGTCTAAAAAAAATCCAAACCCTATTCCCAAGCTTGAGATTGACTAGGTTATAAACCTAGATTTAATATTAGAATGAGATTCAAAACATGATACTTATATAGTTGTATTACTAATTATTTGCATTTCTTTTATACCTAGACTTGATTCGTTTATACATACTACATATTCTTTTAGAATTCACAAATTTCTTTTCTTTAATAATTGTTTATATTTAATTACATCCTAATTAATAGGATCGTTATATTATCTTATATTTCCATATCAAGTAACTATTTAATATTTGTTATTCAAATAATAAATTATTAAAATAGTAAAATATATAATAAATATAACAAGTGATTTTAGTCATTATTTTTTTAAAAAAAATAGTTTAAAGTTAATATTAAACCATTAAGACAAATAATTGAGCAATAACTATTAGTATTACTTTTTTTCATCGACTTACCAGTTTTTAAACTTCAATCTTATTTCTTCTTTAAATATAGCCATTTGCCCATTTTGTTTAAATTATTAGTGGTACAATATTGGATTTGGACCCGTAGTCTATAACTTGAAGATTCCAAACTCGTTGGATATAAACGAGTTTGTGTACATAAAAAAAAATGACTTAAATGAAATTATGAGATATAAGACATGGCTTGTAGCAATAGGCTTTACACAAAAACTTGGTATAGATTATGAAAGACATATTCTCCTATAATGAATGCAATTACTTTTAAATTTTTTATTAATTTGGTAGTCTTTAAAAGATTGGACATATGCCCGTATTAACAACTTATATGGGTCATTAGATAATGACATATACATAAGAATCTATAAAGGATTTAAGGCATAATAGTATGTACCGTACCGGTATCGATCATATCAACTAGTTTGTTTTGATTTTAAGGTAAAACAAAATAATATTAATAGCTTATTTCTATTTCTGTACCAATTGTACCAGCTTGTATCAATTTGTACTAGTGAACACCAATACGTTTCAAACCATATCAGCTGTACAATATTTTGATTATATAGATATTTCAAAAAATTCACTTATTTAATTTTTAATCTAATTTTTATTATATTTTATGTCTTGATCATTTTTGTTTTTTCATAATTATATTTAAAAACAAAACATGTTCATTAAATTAGGCTATTGAACCTAATTAATAATAGTTTATAATATTTTTAAAGTATTTTTGTACTTTTTTAGTTATTTGATGTTTAAAAATTTTGGATATTGCATATTTATAATTTTAGGCTTATATATTTGTGTATAAACAAATATATGTGTATAATGTAGGTACATTTGTATTTCTATATAATATATATTTAATTAACAAATATGAAAATATGGATTATAAGTATATATATTTGAAAAATATTTGAAAAAAGTACAAGTAAACCCAAAATAGTAAGTCAAAATACATTGGTACCGATATATAACAATGCCAAAACAAGAACAATACACCTAGCAGTAGGATACTAATTACTTTGATTCAAGATGCTTGAAGCATATATTTTAAAATCTTTGTAGATGTACCCTATTAAACTGTAAAGATCTTTATGGGTTAAACAATATGTACGCATGTGGTATAATCATTCAAGTAAATATTTATTGAAAAATGGATATAAAAATAATTTTATTTGTCCATATGTTTTTATCAAGATAAAAATTACGAATTTGCTGTAGTTGAAATATATGTTGATAACTTACACATAATAAGGACTCTAAAAAAAGATCTTAAAACTATTGACTATTTAAAAAAGAATTTGAAATGAAAGATCTTTAAGGAGGCAATTTGGACTTGGTTTTCAAGTTGAATAATTTTGTCTTGACTTAAACAATTGTATATGGATATATTTTATCTATTAAGCTTTTTAAAGGTTGTTCCTTTACTTGATATAAGAAAAGATCATTTTCATCCACAAGAAGATGAAGAAATTCTTAGTCTTGAAGTATCATACTTACACTAGAGAAGATATAGCTTTTATGAGAAGCCTTGGATCCATGAACGAATAGACTACAAAAAATTTTAATCAAATTAAATAAACAGCAGCAGAAGAAGTAATTAGCAAACAATACTAAGACTCCCTAAACTAGATCATCTTGAATGACTTTCGATCGATATTTCAAATCAATAACTCAAATAATAATTCAAAAATTCTTATACCTCAGCCAAGAGATGTCTTGGAGTAATTCCATGACCATAAGAACTTATACACTGAGCCTGGTTGTCATAAACCAAAGCTATCTAATGTCCAGCCTCTAACAATTATCCACATAGGTGATCCAAAAACCTTTAAAAGGTAGAGACTTTGTTTACAAGGAGCCGTACTAGTAACTTAGATTTCATGAATCTTCCTTTGCCTTTAATCTCCCTTACTTCTTTAATCAAAGCACTCAAAGAAAATAATTTTTCTTGAAGAACATGAAGATTATGTAATACCTCCTTAGGAAAGTAGGACATTGTGCCAATCAATTTTTAAGGGGAGAGAAAATGACACAAAGGAGGTGACTTTTCCTCTCAGGAGATGGCAATAATAAGGTTTGTATACCTAGGGTAACTATTTCCAACTTTTGGCTCGTTTACAGTTTAGCCTCTGGCCTATTTAAACTAAAACAAAGTAGGCTTAAGTAACTTTTACTTGTACTAGGTATATTAGTCCAATCTCATTTTCATTTCTACTAATCACCATTATTTGTGTGACCTATTAGGCCCCAATCATATTAGCAATAAATGTAAATTACCCAATTAAGTATATTTATATTTATAGACTAAGATTGACATCTAGTAATGCATCATGGCCATCCAATATGCAAAGGGCATCAATATGGTTTTGACAAATTTTTTAATGTACAGTATTTCAGTGTAATTCAATCATTTCATTATATATCCCAAAAATAACAAGAGCATGGTTTAGTATTTACTACTCTTCACCATTTTCATATTAGTTAACTTCATAATCAGTATTGTATTGGCTGAGGACTTTGAGTTAAACAGGCCAGGTACATGTGAGATATGTCCTCTCATATCACTTAGGGTGATGAATCCTTTTTGGACCACTCATCTATCTTCAATATGCTACATATCACACCCAAAACCATTCTATCATAGGCATCTATCTATTGTGGACCTATTTGTAATGATCTCTAATTATGAGACTCCATATATAAGATGACCTGGTGTCAAAAGTTTAAGGATCACTTGTACTAGTAACACATGAGATTATTTCCATAAACACTTGAGTGAAATACCAAATGGAACTATCATAGCCTGTCATGTTCAGTAAAGTTGTTTTACTTAACAAGCATTTATATGATATCTCCAAGTATAGATACTTTAATTTATGAGATTAGTTACGTGTATCAAATGCATGAAAGCTTAACATATACTAATCTTTGTTCATTGTTAATGCCTTGCCTTAACAATACGATAACCAGGAGCACTTTTAGAATCACAGCTTTGATGCATAAGGATCACACAATTGTAACACTTTACAATTCCTTTATAAGGCCAGTGTGTTTCATAGCTTTATCTTTATAAGCTATTTATAACAATTCTCATATATTTCTTATAGAAAAAAATACCTCTTTAACTTTAAGAAAATATAATGTTTATTTACATAAAACCACTAATTGCTATTGCTTTACAAGCTAAAGTGATTGGCTTGCAAGGCTTACACTAACAGCTTTAGCAAACAATTTATTACCAAGGTTTAGTTCTGCACCAATACAAAGACATTGGAATGAGTGGAACGTGTTCTTTGTTATCTCCATAGCATATTTGTTTTACCTAAATAAAGTCATAATTGATAGGATATGCTAATATTGAATTATCTTTCTAATCCTTATCAAGGCTCGAT
The DNA here is from genome assembly GCA_038381775.1 of Adansonia rubrostipa. Classification (NCBI taxonomy): domain Eukaryota; kingdom Viridiplantae; phylum Streptophyta; class Magnoliopsida; order Malvales; family Malvaceae; genus Adansonia; species Adansonia rubrostipa. The sequence goes on along the minus strand of JBBYHM010000022.1, from coordinate 8,150,169 downwards.
CACAAACAGGTTATGTTTTCACATATGGTAATACTATTATCTCATGGTGATTTGTAAAACAAATGGTCACTGCTAGCTCATCAAACCATCTAGAACTATTGGCTACCAAGTCATGAGTATGTGTGGTTAAGAACTATGACTCAACATATTAGGAAAGTATATGGATTGTTATGAAACTTGACAAGCCAATAATATTGCATGAAGATGCCACAACAATAAAAAATGGCTACATAAAATGTGATAAAACTAAAAGTATTTCATCAAAGTTCTTTTACACAGTTGAACTCTTGAAGAAACGCAGTGTTGATATTTGCAAAATTCGCAACTTAGATAATATATTTAAAAGGCATTATCAACTTCAATCTTGAAGAAGCACGTGCATAACATTAGAATGTACTGGCTTAAAGAGATTGTATAATTAGTTTTATTTTTTAGAGGAATTAAGTTTCCCATGAATATTGTACTTTTTTTTGCTAATTTTTTTCCCACTGGTTTTCGCAACGTTTAACAAGATATATTCATAGTGAACATCCAAGGTGAAATGCTGCAAAACATGCATATTTTGCATAAAAATGGATGACTTGATATTACAGATGCCATTAGTATGAGTAGATACTAAGATTTTAACATTACGATACATTGTTTGAAAAGTGTAAATTCATCTTCCTATTTATGTTTGGAGTCTTATACAAGGACATGTTTTTATTAAAGAATATATAGATGAATAGATTAATAACATAGCTAATTCCTAAAGAATTAGACATTTAAAATTCATATTTCTTTTGCCTTGATTTCTTCTTATTTTCTCTCTTGATTTTATTTACAACATAAATAACCATTTTTAAACTTAAAAAGAAAAGAACTTGCATTTGATACACTGTAGGTGTATTAGTCTATACACTGACAATGAATATTAAAATGACATCTCATTAATAAACTAACACAAGATTTAAAAATTTTGAAAAATAATTACAGATAATTATAAATTTTAACATAAGACAACATGTAATTCATTGTCAGTATATGAATATATATATATATATATATACACATACACACATTGACAGTGCCTGAAATATAAATCCAAAGAAAAAGGCCTACCCATATCACATTATGCCTATGGAATTTTAGTAATTTTAGTTGATCTTATAAAACCAAAAGTCAGAATCAATTAATAAAAAAAAACTCATTTTAGATATCTTTTCCTTAAAGTTTTAATAATTCTTAAAGTTCCAATTATTAAACTCAAAGTCCAAAATTCATTATGAATTTTTATTTCAATTTTATTAAAAAAGCTACTTTGCCAAAAAACTAGTAAAATGGACAAGTTCTATTTACATACATAAGAAAAAAAAATTCTCAAAAAATATGTGTTGAGTTCTTTTTGGTGACAAGGTGTCCTTTGTGGCCTAGAGTGTTGCAGAGGTGGAAAAAGGTTAGATGACACTAGAGTTAGGTCTTCAGGATGTATTTTGATGCTTAAGTAATTACCCAGAAATGAGAGAAAGGAAATTAAAGAAGGTTAGTATGTGAAGATTATCACATAAATAATCTATAAATATAATGCAAAATTGAACAACAAACTTATAGAAGTCTTTGATACAAACCAGTCTTGATTAATTAGTCACAGACAAAATCTTATAATCGAAAATTGTTTATTTTTCTATAGTACTTAATTTTTTTGAAATATAAAAAGATTTGTTTTTATTCAAAATAAACTAATTTCTCTTTACTTTTTATGCCTTAACCGAATGTATGATGGAACGAACTGATTTCGTTCTTCTTATCATTAGAAAAAATGGAAGAATTAACTTTTCCATTTGTTGTTACTTAATAGGTTAAAACAAATACTAATTGTAACTTCTATGTGGAAGTTCTTTTGCTTCCAATGTTTCCAACGTGGTATGTACAACTACCATTAGAGAGATACATATACTACATTAATTATCGATAAACTTGTTTAAGGGTTAGGCGATTCTTTCAAACTCGGAGATTTGCCTGATATTTGAAAGATTTGTATGAAAATATTAAAATTAAAAAATAAGCGTAGACAAAAAATTTTATGCTAAGACCTAGCCCAACCTGAATAAGATTTTTTTAATTACAAAATTTATATTTTATAATATAATTACATATTTTATAAAAAATTTATAATTTTATTATACTAATTGTTAAATTATATCTTAAAATGTTTTTATAATGAAAATCATATCAAACATATTTTAAAGAATATTAACAAAAACTTAATAACATATATATTTAATTATTATAAATTAAATTAAAAACATATTTTAAAAAATTGGATGGTAGGATTTTTGAATAAAATGAAAAACATGGCTGGAATTAATTTGAGTTTGTAAGTAGTAGTAATTTTTTTAGTTACAAAGAATAAAATGAATCAAAAAAATGATTTAACTAAGGAATAAATGATATAAAAGTTACATTTTATTAAGAAAAATGGATTTGTAATTTCTACAATATGATTGAATTTTAGTATTGTATATAATATAACATTTTGAAAATTGATTTTAATTAAACAAGATAATCTAATGATAGAAACAAATATTTAAGATAGTAATATAAAATTATTCGAATCAAATCATATGAAAGAAAAGTAAAGGAAAAAAAATGAAACAAAAAAAAAAACGGATGACATGTGAAATTGATGAAAGAATGATATTAGCTTATCAATGCAAAGGTTATCATAAAAGTATATTTACAGTCAAGTTTTTTAATTCTGCAAAAAAAGTTAAAAACTATTATATATTTTTAGTGTATATTTAAAAATTAAATAAGATATGTAATATGTTTGAACTTTATTTTGGGGTAAAAAATCCAAATAATAATCCATCTATATAATAAGGTTTGGATAAAATCCTAAAAACTTGAGATCAAAATGCAATAAATATAAAGTATAACATGTTTAGTTCACATGCATAATTATTACATTACATGACTATTTGATGTGTTATAATTATGCGGTCATTTCGTTCATAGAATGATGATTTCGTAGAATGATCTATTCTAATGTTATTCCTCAAACTCTCACAACAGACATTTCGCACCTATTCTACTAAAAGACTGTCATGGCAATAGATGTTATATAAAATTACTTTGAAGGATTCGAATTCCCTTTATCGAGAATTACAATCTTATAATGTTTCATTCCATGAAATTAAACTATTGCTATACTTACTTCATTCTATTCTCACAAAATATTTATTCTATTCTAGTGAATAAAATATACTATCAAAGATTATTTGCTGGTTGGGGGTGCTTATGGGTCGAACTAAGTCAAGTTATAATTCGAATATTTTTATATTTTTTATAATTAAATTTAAATAAATAATTATTTTGATTATTAAATAATAATTTAGGTTTAACTAACTTAAATTATGTATGCATATTAGTTATATATATATATCCCATCCATTTTTTGTTTATTTCTTTTGAATATATTTATCAAAATCATTCATATCTATAGAACTTACATATGAATTACCAAAGTAAAATCAAATCAAATTTATAAATAATAATTAAAATTATTTTTAATAATAATAAATAAAAAAATAATAAAAAATCTCAACTCATATATATATATATATATATATAACATATTTTATATTATAAATGTTATTAACATTTTTTGGAAAAAAAAGTTAAGAACACGTGGAATCCAAATCATTGAAAGGTGACGTGTTGGCAAGTAATTCCTAAGTCTTATGAC
>JBBYHM010000022.1:8113768-8128633 GCA_038381775.1 Adansonia rubrostipa | reverse complement strand
AAAAAAACAAAAATAAGTGAATAAGATTTGTGATACGTTTCTAACCCCACTTGTGAAATTAAAAACTCTATTATTGGTATATTTGATAATAATACTAAAATATACATAAAAATGATATTTTTTATTGATATGTTATAGATATCATATTGATTAAAAGTTTTTTGTGCACAATAAATATAATTATATTACTCATCTAATAGTCGAATTATTATTAATTGTATACAAAATTATGAAAATATATAAAATTAACTAATTTTACATCAAAATAAGAGAAGGAAAGAGGTATGAGAGGAGAAATGAGCGGTAGTTATGGGCAACAGCAGGATGGTCACGGGTTTCTCACTTTCTATTGACCGAAGCATCCTTTAGCCTCCCCTCCCCCACAAACCTCAATTTGTTTTGCACATCCCCCACCACCACCTATTGATATTTATTATTTCCATTCTATTTCTATATCTTTCCAATTCAAGCCCCCACATCGCCACCTCCCTATCAATTATTTTTCTAAACCTATAATTCTATTCTATTCGTATTATTACATATTAATATTATTTTGTATTCGTATCATAACCGTAACTAATATAATTACACTAATTACATTAACATCCCATCCCTCAAACGCAAGTTAAATATATATATACATAACCATCTGACTTACGAAACATATGTTTAAAGGGGAAGAGAGAGAGAGAGAGAGAGAGAGAAAGAGAGAAGTTATTAAGGAACGGAACCAAGGCCAAGATTAAAATGGAGAATGACTCAAATTGACAACTTCCAAGTGTTAACGCTTTTTTTTCAAGACGCATAAAGTTGTCCAATGATTCTTTTTACTGGAAATTATAATATTAAGCTTAGACAGAATTAGATAGCAAAGATTTCTTAAGTACATTTCAGAATAACTTCGATGCTTAATATAATCACTAAACTTCACTTCTACATTTTCCAAGGTAGGCTTCCAATGGTTAAAGCATCCCATAAAATTTGATTCTAAAATTTTTAACATCATTTCATTGCCAACTTTTTTTTCTTTTTGCAATTTTTATTTATTATCACATATTCACCACTTAAACAAACGTCATGGATCGAATCATGCACTACTTATATGTAACTGTTATAAACGTTATTTTTAAAAATTAACAATCAAAACAAAAATTTTTGAAAATTCAAGAGATCAAACAGATCATTTACTTTAAAAAACGTGGATTAGATTTTTTTTTTTTTTTTGGGTTTTATCAGCATTTAAAATTTTAGAGAGAACATGCACCATCCATTGAGCCTTACAAAAAACTTAATTGCTCAATTAAATAGTTTGGCTTTTACTTAGGAAATTATGTATTAATTAGCTTCCCATTTTACAATTTAGATATTTGACTATTTTGTGATGTTAGGGCTGTAAATAAAATAGCGTTTGACCAACAGTGAATCATAATCGTATACACAATCCAAGTAATTACGATTTATACTACAATTATCATAAATAAAATGTTCGATATAATCAATGGGTCCTAAATATTTATTTACATATAAATATATGCACTATAAATGAAACACATCAATGAAATTTATCAAATCGAAGATATATATAAGCATTTACAATTACTTTAAATAGCACAATGCTAACAGAAATGGAAAGAAAATTAATACGCGTATGATATGATGAAGTTAATAACTAAGAAAGCGATTACGAAATTTAATTAAGTATTTTGATTAAAAAGAATTTCTTTTATTTTTCTTATTGGTTTTCAGTTTTCTCGTGAAACAAAGTCTTTAACTAATTGGCTACTGCGTTTAGCTGGTAATGAAAAGTTATTCAGCCTAAAATTGAAAATCGGTAGAGTTAGTAAACTAATAACAATAATAAGGTAGATTAATTTAGTCAATGTAATTAACATACCAAACTGCGGTCATCACTCATCATCAACCTACGCTATGTACTTCACCATTAACTATATCTAAATCTAATCACCCTAGCTAACAAGGTGCGCACCGCGCAGCCCACGATCACCTCCACCCCCTTCAATTTAGTCCATCATCCAACTTATTATACTCTATATTATCTCCGCTTTTTATTTTTTAAAAGTATTTGTACTTTATATTTGTATCCATACATATTGATTTGAATATAAATATAAAAATATAATCTTTAAATATATAAATTTTTTTTTAAAAAAAATTAATTATACTTTTATATAACATTTGTAAATATCTGACACTCATTTTTGCTATTGCCATACATAATTCTTAGACTTGGAAAAGAAAAAGAAGAAATTAAACAGCCATGCATGATCTTCTGCATAGAGAGAGAGTGACTAAAATGGCATCGTTTTAGATACCCTTTTCTTCAAAAATAGGAGGGAAACAAAAAAATAAAGAAGGGGAAATAAACTCCTTCCATTTTTATTGAATTCCAATAATTTTTTTGATTGTCCCAAAATTATGTACAAATTTTTATTTGAGCATTTACAACCTTTATTTCTTTAATACATATTGCAAATAAAAATATTAGACATTAAATTAAACAAACACAATAGGTTGTGTATAAACCTGTCCAATTAGGCTTGGATTGGCATTTTCTTGTTTTAGCCTGGAACAATGTTTTTATATTTAAATAATATATATTTTATTTAAATTTAATAAAAAATACATAAATATTAATATAAAAATAAATTTAAAATTTTTTCAAGTCGCGACTTAATCTTATAGACATCTCTAGCTGTGTAAGCCTTAAACGTAATAATGGAATAAATTGCATTCGATTGCATCAAGCATCCATGGTTTTTATAAAATAAAACATTTTTATTCACAGTTTTTAAGACTTAACTTTTAGATTCACAAAATTTTAGAAATATTCTAAAAATTAATTCATGCGCATGTCAACGTGATTAAAAAAAAGTAGATCAGTTTGATTTTTCGATTAGAATTTTATATTACATGAACGTTTATAGACACTAATAAAAAAATATATTTAATTAGATTTTAATAGTATTTGACAAATGAATTTGAAATATTTATTAAAAATTAAATTTTAAAAATGAAAAATAAAAATAAAATATTAAAAAATTTTAATGGATGATTGGTATATTTTACTCAAAAAAAAATACCGGATTAAGTGTATATAGAGATATATTATATAATATACAGTAATTTGATTTAAAACCATATATACAAATTTAATAAGTAAGCCACAGCTAGTATATACATATAAAATATTAAAGGGGTTAAATTAAATTAAATTAAATTAAATTCTAGAATTGGGAAAAGAGAAAATAGAATTTGTATGGTGGAAGAAAGGTCCAAGGGCACCGCTAATGGCTGTGGCCACCCTGTCCTCTGTTAGACATGTCATTTTCTCATCTTTAAGAAATACCTCCTCAGCCCCTCTTATCTGTGTGGGGCCAGAAAGCTATGTGCATCTTTCTCTCTCAAATTTTCCATGAAATTAGATGGAAAAAGAAAATTTACCTTTTCAGATATTATTGTTAGAAGTAGGACAATTTTTAACCTTCTTCTCTTTTATCTTATCTTTGCCTAGTACCACTTACATACAGTCCTCCAGTAGCGCTCGATTTAAATCGTACAAAGGTGTGAGGGAGGGTATAAAAGAGGGTTGGGTTGAGGAGGAGGTGATTAAGAGTCATACTATATAAGTTTTGTTGGTTAATTTAGTTTATGGCAATAGCGGCAGCAGCAACCATGAACAACGACCCCAACAACGATAATAATACCAATAACGTTGACGTCGTCGACCACAACAACAGCAGCAGCAGCAGCAAGGCGGATGAGCACGAACACGACTTGGTCATGCCGGGTTTTCGATTCCACCCTACCGAGGAAGAACTTGTAGAGTTCTACCTTCGCCGTAAGGTTGAGGGCAAGCGTTTCAATGTTGAACTCATTACTTTTCTTGATCTATATCGCTATGACCCTTGGGAGCTTCCTGGTATATTTTATAATATATTATATATTTCATTCCTCTTTATACATACTAACATCTATATATCTAGGCAGCAACAACAATCACAGTGAGATATTGTTCTTTTGTTTTGTTTTTTTTCTTTTATTTAATTTTGTTGGGGCAACCATAATCAGCCATGGCAGCAATTGGGGAGAAGGAATGGTTCTTCTACGTGCCAAGGGACCGAAAGTACAGAAACGGGGATCGACCGAATCGTGTCACGACTTCTGGTTACTGGAAGGCAACGGGAGCTGACCGCATGATTCGAGCAGAGAATTCTCGATCCATTGGCCTCAAGAAAACCCTAGTCTTCTATTGCGGTAGAGCACCCAAGGGCATCCGAAGCAGTTGGATTATGAACGAGTATCGCTTGCCTCGTCAAGAAACTGAACGCTATCAAAAGGTACCCATCTCTCTTTACCATCAATATTTATATAAATAGAAAACTCTTTTGTGCTCCTTTCATTTCATATTTCATATTTCATATTTGTTTACACTTATCGTGCATCTTTCTTTGTAGTCACTAAACCTGCAGAAAACCCTAATTTCTCTTCTAGAAAACTCAAGCTTCAATTTTCTAATTCTCCTAAAAATACTTTCCAACTTAAATTTTGAGTTCCGAAGTTTCAGTTTTAGTAACCGCTGGATCCAAAACCAAACCATGATTCCTTCCAGGAAATGAATAATTGCGAACAGATAGAAGACAATAATACTACTAATATCATAAAGAAACATTGCTCACGGTTGGCTTTACACTTTCCAGTCTTGTTGTAATTTATTGAGTTGTTAATGAATATTTTCTTCTCTTTTCCTTTTTTTCTTAGTCTCAAAAACTGATAGGAATATGCATGAACTTTAAATTCAATGACGCATACTGACCTTATATGTATTGAATACTAGTGCTATAACTGCAGCCGATGCTCGCTCAATGTCCGAAATTGTTCATTCAGGCAAATTATCTTCCATGAATTTGCTTCGTCCTTCATCATATCCTTAATTTCTTTTTCTTACAAATTAGGCTGAAATATCTCTTTGCCGCGTGTACAAGAGAGCTGGAGTGGAAGATCACCCCTCACTTCCCCGTTGTCTTCCAACGAGGCCATCGGCCTCATCGAGAGGACAGCAGTCAGAAAAGAAATACCCCCAGGCCCATGTTGCAGCTCAACAAGCCATGGAAAGGTTTCAAGGCTTTGGAGAAAGAGAAGGACAATCACAACAAATGGAAATCGAAAAGATAGGTGAGACTGAAGGGAGCAGTAGTAGTACTTCTGATATTACAACAGCTCTCGGACTTTCCAAGCAGAATGTATACCGTCCAATGGCTCCCATCAGATCAACACTCGGGTTACCAATGGAAGAGGAAGGGCTATTCTTAAATCAGTCTAAGCAAGGCTGCACCTCTTTACTCCCCAATTCCGCAAGTCTCTTTCCACTAGGCTCTTCTTCTGTTTCATCAAATGTTGTCGACGATCTTCACAGGCTAGTAAGCTACCAACAAGCAACAATGAATCATCAGCAGCAATACTACAACACTTATCTTCAACATCATCATCATCAACAACAACAATCTGAGTTTTCTACGTTGCCCCCACAATCACAGGCTCAGCAGTTTGCTCTCAACGTGCTACCCAGCTCACTTCCAACGACCTTCTCAGATCGGTTGTGGGAATGGAGTCCAATCCCAGAAGCAAATAGGGAGTACAACAATCCCTTCAAGTAGGCGGCCTGCATCTACACTATATCATACATATGGCTATTATTATATGTTTTTAGTGGCTTCATTTGAGTCTAGACCTTAATTTCTCTGCTTTATTTTCACGATTTCACTAGCTAGAATTCAGATATAACTCATATCCTTCAATAGTAGTACAAGTGTTTGTTTCTCTATTAGGGTTTTGGGTTTATATGAGTTTAACTGTTTGATTCCCCTGCTTAGCTGGGGTTTAGCTTAGTTAGGGCAGTGCAGGCTCCAACTTAAGGAAGGATTATATATTGTTATCACTTTAGCGGTCATACATATCGCGTAGATATCGAAGATAAAAATTATGTTTCCAGAATTTAGATGCAACTGATGAATCTTGTAAATTTACGTACTCTTAACGTCAAAACTACATTTCTTTAAACTTCAAAACAGTACGGTCGTGGGCTGAAAAGGAGTGTTGACACTCGGTGTAGACAAGAGAATAATGATGATTGTATGACTGAATATTCCCAAACTAAGATTATTAAAACTTAGAAGAGAATTACACAAGTGGTCTGGGGTCGGCGTTGGTGTTGGAACCATCCCACAGCTGACGAGCAAACATCCGCAATGAAGACAGCAAAGAATAGTGTCCCATTTAGATGATGCTTTTGTTGTTCTTGCAATATTGTACTATCTTTTACGTTATTCAAGCTTAAATGAAGATGCAAAGCGAGACAATGCCCACGGTTTTAGAGTATTTAGATTATAGATCTATTTCAGATATTGATTTCGATAAATTTAAGTAGTTGGATTTAGAGACGACCTCTCCAGAGACATTAAAGAGCAATATATATATATATATATATATATATATATAAAGCATGGATAATCTACTCTAGTTGCCTGCTGTAACTGAAGTATAGATCATAGCTGTATTTTAATGTAGGCATTGAGGGCAGCGTCAGCCATTATTGCTGCAATGCAAAGTCAGGAAGAAGCGCATGTGCACCCTTTTGTGGTGCGCGTGCTTGCTTGCTTCACTACGGCCGCAGCACTTTGGCTGCGGCCTTTTTTTTGGCCTTTCAGTTGAGAGCTTAGCCAAAACTAGAGAGGTCCATGGTATTGGCACCACTTTCCTCCTATGACCAAATAATTTATTTGTAGCTGATCTCTTTATTCCTTACTCAGCCGATGTAAATAAATGCATGTTGGCATTCCAAAAATTAAGAAATGGCTACATTATACATATATATGTATGGTTGATGCACGTGGCAGTGTCATTCTCTTTGTCGTTTCATTTTTCATCACCAAATTAATCAAATTACCATTAGCTTTGGCAATATCCTTTTAAACAAGTTAACAAGCAATTAAACAAATTTCATTTGGTCTGCGTATGAGTTAATTTGCTGAACCAGTTAATTAACAATAGCCAAAAAAGATATGCTCGAAATTAATTAAGGCCTCAATATAAAAACAAACCTTATCATCATAGACATAACTCTTGAAAAAATAACTGGTAGTAGTCATATTTCTACGTAGCTTACAACTTTTTTCTTTTTAATTGTTGATGTAAAGTGATTGTTCTATGTGATCTTCAAGGTAAAGACTTGCAACATAGAGACAATTAGGGATCTTTGGAGGTTGTCATTTGAGGTGTGCTCTATCGATCCAAGTCCGTATCCTGTAGATGAAAATAGGGATTAAATAAATGACAGGAAAAATAACAGTGTAGGGAATGAGAGGCTTCATGCAGGCCATCTCCCCTTAGATGTTTATGGTGCTCGGCCTTAGGTCTACTGATTGCATTGAAATTTTATCTTATGATTGTATATTGGTTGAGCATCATTGCTTTTATATAAAATTTAAAGAGGCTTCAACTTCATTGGCTATGCCTAAGAAGAATTTGAAGTTATGTGCGAGTGCACTTGTATGCGTTTGTTGCCACCATAAATGAGTTTAAGGTACTTATTTGGTTAACCTTGAATCCGTGGATTGGTATTTCTATTCAGAGTTATTCTTTCTTAACTATTAACATATTGGATAGCTTGTTCATTAAGATTTTAATGAAAACTTACTTGATAAGCAAAAATGAAAATCTATGATAATATTCACACCAAAATTTCAAGATTTGCTTTTATGATTATCAAATTTAGTGGATTATTTTGAATAAACTCTTAAGCAATTATTATTGTGCTTCAAGAAACATAACCATAATTATTCAAGGTTGTACGAAGGCTTTAGAACCTTAAATTGAATGCCTAAAGGATGAACAAGCTACCAAACCCAAGATCTATTAGTCTTGAACTACCACAAAATGAACAAACGGTTAAAACGATACTAGAATAAAATTAGATAAATTAAATTAAGTAAATAATCTGACAGAAAAATCACAAAACAAATATATGTATTACCGAAAATTCAAAAAATAGAATGTTACACGACTGAGTCAAGGTTGAACCTCTGACCTTAATATGTTTATTGCTTGCCATTAGTGTGCTCGACAGAATTTGCAATACATCTCCAAGCATCTTTGATTATGTTGCGATTGTTAACACTTACAAGTGCAAACTATGAGCCAAAGGCGATGGTATTCTCTCAGGAATATAATGAACAAAATTGGAACCCAAAACACTAAGTGGAGGAAAAGAAAGCTAAGATAATTTTCAAGTGGTTTTCTTCTCTGGTTTGATCACCTATTTATAGGTGCAAAAATGAGATCTGATTAGTTAAAAATAGATAAAATCAGAATCAATTTTAAATATAAAACCCAAACAACCAAATAGAGGTTGATTTTCAACCTCAGTTTTAAAGAGTTTAAAAACTTCTAAGGCCTCATCTTTACTTATTAGCAAATAGATATAACAATATCTCATGCAATCATTTATATAAGTAATAAAATACTTTTTACCACCTCTAATTTACACAAATTTTAAATCACAAATACCGGTGTGAATTACATCTAGAGGTTTGTTTCATCTTTCTCCTAAATAGAAAAAAGTTTTAGTATATTTGGATTCCACGCATGTTTCACATTTATAATTTTTGTCAATTCGAATTATCGAAAGCAAATCCAAATTGCTAGTTCTTTGTGAATTCTTATTGTTCACATGACCAAATCTACCAGGTTATAGACCAAAAAACTCAAGCAAATAAATAGAATAGTAACTAGCTTTATTGATGTTCTTGTTCTTAAATAGTCTTTATGTTGAGCTTGAAGAGCCTATTACATAACTAACCTCTCCCACAAACATATCACATTTTGAAAGTACAAATTTATCTAACTTAAAGACCAACTTAAGTCTGTTCTTGCTCAACAGTGACCTGGGTAATAAATTCTTATGGATTTCAGAGGAATGAAATATTGTTTAAAGTTAGCTCTTTTCCGAATGTCATTTTAAGTACCACTTTCCCATGGCCCCGAAGCTTACAAGTTGAAGAGTTTCCCATGTATAATTGCTCCTTAAATGCAGCTTCCTTGTACTTGATGAAGTTGTTCCTATCAGAATAGACATGACAAGTAGCACCTGCATCAACCCACCAAGTTTCTGGGTTCTCTACCATGTATACCTTTGACACAATAGTGACCAGCTCAATTTCGTTCTCATCAACCATGTTGGCTTGAGTTTTCTGTTTTTTGTTCTTATTCTGATTCTGATTACAGTCTTTTTGCTAAGTGTCTAGTTTTGTTGCAAACAAAACAAGTTCTAATGAACTTATTGGCACTTGCTCCCTTATTGCCTTGGGAGGAACTTGACCAACAAGTCTTCTTTTTGTTGGTTTTAGGCAAACATTCCACGATATTTACCTTGGCTTCAAAAGACCAAGCCCTAACTTGGTTTGTCTTCCTTTATTCTCAGTCGAACAATCAGGTTTTCCAACTTCATCTCCTTCATCTTATGCTTGAAGTAGTTCTTGAAGTCTTTGCACGAGGGAGTGATTTCTTAATTAATGTGGCCATCAGAAATGACTCGCTTAGTATCATCCCCTAGGCACAGATCTCGTGGAGGATCAAGTGAAACTCTTGGATCCAATTGATCACAATATTGCACTCTACCATTTTAAAATCCAGAAATTTGCCAACTATAAATTTCCTTATACCGACAACCTCAATTTTATATTTTTGACCTAAGGACTACCACGGCTTTTTTTCTGTCTTCATCGAATTGTATATGTTATACAATGAGTCGTCCAACCCATTAAGGATGTAATTTTTGCATAAGAAGTGTAAGTGTCTCAATACCTCAATCGAAGCTACTATAGTAGCATCCATTTTTCCCTCTCAAAGCATCAAGCCTCTTTTTTTTCAGGAACCGAGCCAAACGCAAGGTTATCAGGTAAAACAGCATCTTTTGTTGCCACCTTTTAAAGTCCACCTCTTTGAACTTCTCTGGTTTCTCTCTATGCGTTGCATGCGAAGGTAGCGACGCAGCAGGCATACTTGCATTCTGCGGGATCAGCTACACGCATTAGCATTTTGCGAGGTAGCTACACAACAAGTGCACTTATATTACCTGGATTCAATTCAACCATTTGTTATAAAATAACAAGATAAACTTTTAGTCTTAACTTTTAATCTCGTAAAACAAGTTGAAAAATTCTCTTTGTGAAAATCAAGTTTAATATAGAATATTAAAAAATATATATGATAATGAAACATAAGTATTCAACAAATCTTGAAAAAAAAAACACAGACGATTTTGTCACCAAAATGGAAGATTCATAACGTGTAGAATATAATGGAAATTATGGCAATGTCAAGAAATAAAACAATAATCTAATATATTTGAGCACTGATATCAATAAAACAGTTCTCGAATTAATAAACAAATTTTATAAGGATATGCATAAAAAAAATCGATACATGCATTGACAATTAATAAAGCATGATAGACCATACATGTGATTAAATAATAGATTAGGTAAACACTTAATCAATAAAATATATAGATATGTTTAATTAAGAAGCTATCAGATCAAAAAGCCAACAAAGATTAACATAAAGGCAGTATCATGAAACTAAGACTATAGGCTAAGCAATATTGATTAGAAAGAAATTTATTAACTGACAAAACTAGCAATTTAATATGTGTAATAGAGAATCATGAACTGATCATTTAAATAGCATTATAACAGCATATTAACTTATACCAGTATCGATCAAAGAATAACTTGCAGTAATCGAAAAGCAAAAATAGCTTGTAAAAAATACGAGATACTAAATGTCTTAAGATTGTTGATCTTGAATTACTGCAAAATGAACAAACGGTTAAAACAATACTGGAACAAAATTAAATAAATTAATTAAGTAAATAATCTAATAGGAAAATCATAGAACAAATATACTTGTTACGGGAAATCCAGAACATTGGATGTTACATGATCGAATCAAGGTTGAACTTCTAATCTTAAGACATTTATTGCTTGCCACCAATGTGCTCGACAAAATTTGCAACACATCTCCCAGGCCTCCTTGATCACATTGCAATTGTTAGCGCTTATAAGTGCAACATTATGAACCAAAGGTAGTTGTATTCTCTTAGAAACATGAGGAACAGAATCAAAACTCAAAACACTGAGCGAAAAAGAAAAAAGCTGAGATAATTTTCAAGTGATTTCATTCTCTGGTTTGATTACCTATTTATATGTGCAAAAATAAGATTTGATCAGTTAAAGAGGATCAAATTAGAATCAGTTTTAAATTTAAAATCCAAACAACCAGATAGAGTTGCTTATAAATAAAAAAATCAATTGCTGATTGGATCAGGATTGATTGCTGATAGTAATTTTGATTGGGCTTAATTATTAATGGGTCAAGCAGCAAAATGATAAGGCCTAGTCCATTTAACTTTTAAGCCAGGCCCAGGCCCGACTTGGCTAGGCAGTGATGGCAAAAGCGCATTGTGTGTGGTCCAACCTCATATAGACCTCCACCTACAAGCCCAAAAGCTTTGGTACCCCTTTGGGCCCAGCCCCAACTTGGAAGCAAGCTTATGTATACTACTAATATAAGCTTTAAGTTAGTTACCAACGTGGGATTGTGTACACCACCTAATACTTCTAACCAAAATTTTCCTTTTCTTTTAGACATAATAAAAGTAATTTCATATTCACCTCGGATATCAAACGTGTATTATAAATATATACCTTATATTTGAGTACGACACCCACATATTAGTGTATATATTATGTATTTATACAAATGAATTAGACCTTTGATATCCAATAAAACCACTCAAGAAACCTTAAACCCGGAAGCATCACAAATCCTGGGTTGAACCAGGTTTACTTTTCTTTCCTTTCACTCTTGATTGCTTTATAAGCTTATCTTTTGTGTTAGTTGCTTAATTTCTAAATATCTCTATTTGTGCTTTAATTTCGCATTTCTTTTATAAAGAATTAATTCACTCCCTCTCAATTTAATCACCACTTTGAGCTAATTTTGAACATACAAAAAAATAATTTCTAGCATGAGAACAAGTGTCTTGGATAAATATGCTTAGAATTTGAAGGCATCAATATAACTAAATCATATACAATTTAATTAGCGTAAATGGCCTTGATTTGGTGGTGGAATCCGACTTCGTGATAGCTATCAACGGGTGCGTAATGTCGAAATTGAGAATTTAAAAGCTATGGAATATTTTCAATGCCATTGATGATTTTATTATTATAGATTAGATGTTAGATTTGTGAAAATTTTATAGAGAGGTAAATAGGATGCCAGATGCACTTGCGAAAATAGGGGTAGAGCGTTCAAACAATTTCATACCGTGGTGGTGAAAGGCCCTTCTTCCTATTATGTATTTATGTCTCTCTCTCTCTCTCTCTCTCTCTCTCTATATATATATATATATATATGTGTGTGTGTGTGTGTTTTTGTGTGATAGTTTTATTTGATTGTTTGTGTGACTAATACAGGTGAGTGGGATCTTAATGTTTTTCACAACATCTATTATCTCATGCATGAGTGACAGGGGTAATTAACCGGTTATGTATCCTGTTTTTTAGGCATAATGGCTGGACTAAGTGGAACTTAGTTTGTTTGATCCTATTTCTTCAATAAATTGGATGATTCAGCAAAAAAAAATTTAAGCATATATTCATTCAATAAATCATTTCAGTTCAAACGAAATTTATATTCTAATTCTTTACCCATTTTATAAGAGGAATGATCAATTTAAATCATAAATAATTTTTGCATTAATGACACGATACTTAAGCTTTTTCCTTTCAATTTTAGTTCAAATCATTTCAATATATTAGACATATACCAGTCCAAAAACATGCAAACACATAAAACTTGAAATCTTCTCCACACCCTTTAGTTTAAAACCATAATCATACAGTTCAAAGGGAGTGGCACTTGTCTTGTGCTGCTTGAACATATATTCTTATCCATTTGATAAAAATGAAAGGTTTTTTTTTTTTTAAAATAAAAATCTAAAAATTTATGCCGCATCAACACAACACGAATATAAAAATATATTAAAATATATGTAAAAATTTATATAAATTTATAATACTTTTAACCTTCTCTCCTTTACTTTTAACTTTTCTTTCTTCCTTTTTTTTAATTCTTTTTCTTTCTCTCTCCCTTACTTTCTTTTCTTATCATTCCTTCTTTGTTTTCCTTGTTTTCTCTCTCGTCATGATAAGAAAAAAAATAAACAAAAAGAGTTGACACATATCAACACAGAAGCAATATCTATAGCTCATTTTATATATATACACTTGAATAGAAGTAGACTTCCATGAATTGTTTTTCGATTACTGTAATTTTTTTTTCCTAAGTATACATATGATTATTTTAACAAAAAGAAAATGCAAGCAGCAGCCCTTGAGGAGGAACCCTAAAGAAAAGGGCCAGCTACACCCAATAACACAACCCAACCCGTGAAAAGAGAAAGGCCTAGTCCAAATATAAATTCCGCCACCAAAAATGTAACAGGACTGGTGTCAGGACCCTTCTCCTTCTAACTAGTTTATCAAATATAGATATAATTTATCAATTATGATTTTAATTTTTTTTCTTTTGCATTGTATTTTTATTAGAAACCAACAGTGTTTAATGGAAAACTATTCTAACTAGTTCGCTTATTAATTTTTCTTGTAAAAAATAGTTAGTATTAAAAAAAATGGTTTCAATAAAAACTATGAATCGATTAAAATAATAATAATAACATAAATCGATAAAACTAACTTTTTTAATTAAATATTTGCCTTCATAAAATTAACTTTTTCTTTTAATTTGATATATTGAGCATATATATAAAATATAATATCCATATTTGTTATAAAACCTTTGAGTAAATTAGCCTTGTAAGTTAGATAGCACAAACTAATTAATAAATTTCACATAAAAAATTCCAAAAAATAAAAATGAAGGTTATTTATATCTATTACTTACGATTGTATAGTCATATGAATTTAACCTAACATAGAAAAATTAATATATTATTTTAATTGTCGCAGTGGCGGCCAAAGGTTGTGTTATGCTCTTAGCTGCAAAATTCCAAAAAGCGACAAAGCGGAAGATGGACGGAAGATGAGAACATACAATTAAATACATTACATTACCATGTGATGTAAAAATAATAAACAAATATTAATGAAAAGCCAAAATAGATGTGTCGGTTGAATAAAAAAAAGGTGTAAGCTGATTATTTACTTCATTTTGGACAATGTATGATTATTGCCCTTCCGCTCCCATCGTCATTAACTAGACTTTACACAGAAAATAAAATATAAATTTTCAAGTTATTTAAGAAAATCTCTTTTATTAACTAATTAATTTTTTAATAATAATTTAATTTAAATTATCCTAAATTAAGTCTAATAGACGGAATGAACAAAACTTTTAATAAATATATTTAAACTCAGGATTATACATAAGTCGGTTTAAATTAATTTAACTGATTTAATCGATAAAATTTGATAATTCGATTTGATTAAGTCAGTTTACTTGATTAATTTGGTCGGTTATCGGTTAGTAAAATTATTAACTAGATTAACTGAACCTTTAATGTTTAATATTTAATATTTATATATATTAATAGTCCAATTAAACTCATATGCAAATCAAATATACAACTCACTAGCCCACGAGGTAACAAACTGATTTAACCAAACTAACTGACCAAATCGATCGAAATTTGGTCAGTTCGGTTAGTTTGATTATGATTTAAAAAGTTGATCAGTTCGATCGATTCCTCTAGTAAAATCGATT
>JBBYHM010000022.1:8085439-8106707 GCA_038381775.1 Adansonia rubrostipa | reverse complement strand
TTTATTTTTTATTTTGTGTAATAATATGACATTCAAAATTGACAGTTTAACTACTTATTTTTTTTATTAATATTATTATTATTATTTGAGAAGCAGATGGAGGCGTTCAAAATAAGTCTGTGTGCTTAAACCAATCTGCATTGCATACGCTAAGTGCAAAGTATTGTTTACTTTATTTTATTTTGTTTGGTTTCAAAATTGAATTTTTTATTATAAAAAAATAATATGATATTGACTGGACCAATTTTTATTTTCATTCTATTGTTCCGCTAAATAAATAAATAGCTTTCATTTTCATCAAATAAATAAATAGCTTGTAATTACTGTACGGATTAATCAAGCTCAACTACAAATAATCAGTCCAAATCCCACCAAACACCTGAGCAAACAGACCAATAGTCCGATTAGCATTGCTGTCGGTCCAACATTTGAGATTGAAAACTGCAATTTCAAGGGAACCTAAATGGTAAGCAGGTAATTTCCTTTTATAAGATTAAAATTATAATTTGACCATTTATATAAAAATCACAAAAATTATTTTTTTTTTACAATTTAAAAACTAATTGCATCTTTAATTTTTTATTATTTTAACTTTTCTTTGCATTAACATTTCTTCTGTATAATTCCATTGCCAAAAGTACTTTTCATAGTAACAGTAAACATTTAAAAATTCTTAAATTATAAACTTTTTTTCAACAGCAACGCTAAACTAACCTTTAATTAAATTGATTGCTACAATTACTCTTAAAATTTAATTTCTAACAAATTTGAGATTTAAGCCATTTAATAGAAGAAAAGGAAAGGAATGATGACAAAAGGAAACAAACTATCTTCTTCCTAACAACAAGCCATTGCAATTTGCAACTTTAGCAATGCTAAACAGGATAAAACCTTTAAATTGGCCAAATAAATAACAAAGTCATAAAATGATCAAGGGGAAGCCTGTCATTACCAACAAAAACATTCACAAAATCAAAATGTAAAAACAAAAACAATATTCAATACCCCTTCTAAACACCACAACAGCCTTCAACCCCTTCAACATAACAATATAATGGTAAAGAAACCAGGAAGGAAATAGCTATACAACGAGTTAAAAACGGATAAGAAATGCCATCAACGTCTTGTGTTCACCGCTCAACCTTACCACCACACCCACCACCACTGTCAAATATTAATAGAAGGAATAAAAAAAGACGAAGAAAAAAGAGGATAAAAGTTTAAAAGACTTTGTAGCTGAGAAAGTTTTACAATGCATATGCTACTAAACGGGTATGGCATCGTTATTTGATGTGTCTTCGCATCTCAATATAATACCCTCTAGGCTAGTTGGGAAGATACATTTGGCCCATTGGCAGCCAGTTGTAATCGGCTCAGGTGGAGGAACAATCATAAGGACATTGTCATTTCTCTGAACGACTCCCATTACGCTAACCGTGCTTCCTTCCTTGATATACCTATGAACAAAAGATTGCATTTCCAAAATGGTTTACAACACAATCGGCGTTTTCCAAAACCAAAGTATTCCTAAGATTGGGATTAGAAATAAGAGATTAAAATTAAATGCTTTTAATTGGCAAACTCATTAGCCATCATCTACAATGCAAACACAATATGCTTAAGAAGTTAGAGCTAGAACTGCCCTTTGACCTTCAAGCACCCCCAAAAAGGCTTCCTCAATTTAATTGAAAAACGAAAATTTTAAAAGGCACAAGTGCCCATTCGATGGATCAAAATACATAAACGGTGTAACCTCAGCAAAAACCACATGCTGGTTTAAGCTGCATTTAAACTCTCCACACCAACTCAAACATCCTTCCCCAAATTTTCCAAATTTTATTTAATTTTATGGTTACATTCCATACTTGGAGGGATGGTTGATCATTCAACCATAAATGGGTACAAAGCTGCTGCAGAAGACAACCTGATGATAAACAAGAAGGGATATTTTACGACCGCATCAATATAAGCCAAATGTACATCTTTATGCTAGGGCTAGAAGTGGCAACTGGTTGGGTTCAGTTTATTTATCAGATTCAGGCTGCTCCGGTTTGGAAATTAGAGGCTAGGGTTGTCTTAGGTTTGAAGAATTTCAAATTCGAATTATTTTGAGTTTAGGCCATTTCAGGTTCGGTTAGTCTCAGGTTAATCACAGTTTGAGTCTTTTCAAATTTTTGTGGGTTTCAAATTGGATCTGTTTCCGGTTCGAGTCATTCAAGGTTAGGATTACTTTGGATCTAGATCACTCCATGTTCTGGCTGTTTCATGTTCGGATTTTTGAGTTCAGTGGTTACAAGTTCAAATGTCTTCAGATTCGGGTCATGGACTTTTTTCAGTCAATCAGATTATATTGGGGTTCGGTCTCAAACCAGTCTGTGCGGCATTTGATTTTGCCACCTCAAGCTAGGGCAGCTTACTTCAAGCTTCACTCTCTGATCCCGGTTGTGACACATAACAAACATTTGTCACCTAATCCTCACAACTGCAGAATATAACAAAAAACTACCAATCTTGAAAACAATGAATTCTAGAAGACGACTTCAAAGACTTTGCAAACTCAAGCCATGATACTCCAACTCCACATATTTGGATATGGGATATGATACTCCAAATATATGAAAAAAGTTAGAAAAAATTGAATATATCCATGTCAGATATATACCCATATCGACAAGCACTCCCAAGTTTGAGCAACAAAGAACTTAAGAATAAGCCCTATTAGCCATTGGTGTCAAATAGAGAGACCCACAGGATACCATTATTGTTCAAGCAAACATAAGCAACTAATTTTATGGTGAATCAATGAATAAGAAAGAAATTTACCCTTCTTTCAATCGCATTACACGGTCATCACTAGAAAGGTTCCTTTCACCTAACCACCTAACGAACTCTGGAGATAATGCTTCGTTGGCAGGGTTGACATCTATAACAATCGAGTCATCAACATAAGGTGTCACTGCTGCTCCAGAACCTGTTTTTACTAATGCTCTCAACCCGGACTGGAAATCCGAGATGTAGAAGTCGACTGCACGCCTCTGTCAAAATGACATAAAAAATATTACATTCAAAAGTATGAAATCTCAAGCTCATTTATAAAGGGTTTATCCTCCAATGGCATAAATCCCATGATGATTGTGTAAAGAAGACCCTCGTATAATAACTGCTAAACAGTGCAAAAATGAACAAACAGGAAAGAAGGCACAAATCCTTCACAATAAAGAATTAAAATAATTAAACAACATATCTATACAAGTTTCGGCACATCAGCCTAGCTACACCAATAAGCAGAGGGCAATAAACCACTTTACAGTGTACTTATGCTGATAAAGCCTCATTGCTATTCACTTTTTCGGAGCAACAAAATCCTCAGCTACTTGAAATATTAAAATATGTACACACTTTTTCGTGCTTTAAATAAAACGAAACAGGGAAAAATTTTAAAAAAAAAAAAAAAGGAAGTCATAAAAGATCAGGAAACAGTTGAAAAAAATTAATTCAGTTACTCACTTCCAACAATCGGAGTCCCCAAGTAAAACGACGGTGTTTAGAATTGGCAACTTTGGAATCCCATCCTCGATACTCATACAAACTAGTAGATGTATAAACACATCTTGGAACTTTCTGGAAGGATGACTCAAGAGGAACATTCCCACATGTTACCACCTTAAAAAATTACAAACAAACGCTTAATCGATGTCATCTACACATTAACAAGCACATAAATTAATTGATTCCAACAAAAAACACAACTGCATAAGCATACACGACCAGTAATTCTATTTCCACTAGTTAGACAATGTGCAGCAGTTACAGAGGATCATATGTATATAACGCAAATGCTCTTGTGTGCATATATGTAAATGGTTTTTGATCCAACAGGCTTAATTAAGACAGCCTCGAGTTGGCAACTTCACTTCAACTCATAATTATATCTTTTATTACATATATCACACTTCCAACCATATAGATAACATAAAAGGGATATAGCACACAATTTAGGTTAAACAATCTTTTATATTGAAAATTTCATGATCGCTAAAGAATTAACTTAAGATAACTGGTGGCTGAACCCCATGAAATCACTATATCGTATATACATTTTTTTTTGTCCACGATACTGTATGTAATGAATTAACTTAAGATAACTGGTGGCTGAACCTCATGAAATCACTCTATCGTACGTACATTTTTTTGTCCACAATATTGTCTGTATGGCACCACATACGTAGGTCTGAATGTACATACACTATGTATAGGTGTGAATAAATGGCAACACCGTTAACATAGATTGACTATTTCAGAATCAACTACCTTAAAATCAGTTTCAGGTCTTTCAATCTTTATTAGTATAAAACAAATTATATAAAATTTCAGATGCTTAACAAGTATATGTCACAAGGATTCGACAATACATGCTTAAACTCTTACCAACTCATAGTCCTAAAAGTTTTTCCTCGCTAGTAGTTAAAATATATATATGAGTTATTTCAATTAAAAAAAGTAAGTATATTAACCACCGCCTATCTTTCAAAATATTTACATTTAGTGAGAGAGGCCACTGCCAACATCATCCAGCTGATTTCTTTCATATATTTCTTTCATATACATTTACTTGCAGAAAACATATCTTATTTGCAAAATTGGTATTGTAATGTAAAATATAAATTCGTAAAAGTAAAAAAGCTCTCTAAAGAGCCCCAATTATCATAAAAACACTAAAACTACACTTGATCGATGCTTTTGCTCTTTGTATTTTTGGAAAAAATTGAATAGACAGGAAAAAGCAAAGCCAAAAAAAAAACCGAAAAACCAAAGACAAATAACAAAAAGCAAAAGTCCCTATCCAAGGGAGCATAAACCTTTTCCCAATAAGTAAATTCATTTTCTAATATGATCCATGTATAAAGATTCAACAAAGGTTCATGCTCGTTGTCAACTTCTTATGAAACCCTTGTCCTTAATCTAGGCTTAGGACCAATTATAATGAGGAAATCCTCACAAAGCCAGTGTTTATTGAGGAAGAGAAAAAGGCACCAGAATTTGAGGAAAACATCACTGGAAAATTTAGGATATTCATGTGAATGTATATCACCATTTGCTAGTAGCAATTACGAAAATATCACAGCAAAATTTAAATTAAATCACATACCCCAGAAATTTTCACGAATTGCCCATTCTTTGCATTTCTAAGTTCTGCATCCGGATAGCGAGCAATGAAACCCATGATAGCTGTTCTCCCCCAACAGGAGTTCCAAGCAAATAGTGCAGCGACAGTACCAAAAAGAACCAAAACGACAATGAGGAGAATGGCATTGTGAACTGCTACAAGAATAAAACCACTGGCAATGAAACCCATTACAAAGAGCAGTACTAACGCCCATAATATTGGTTTTGGGAAGTGTTTCTTGAAAGAAAAGTCATCAGCTTGGCCAAGAACAGTCACAGCTTGATTATGAACGGCAGAACCTTTTTGTTTCATTGATCCCATAGATTCCAAAGGACCAGACACTTTCCGAGGAGCCCCCGAGGAATTTAGCGGGCCTGAAGAGATAGGTCCAGATGTAATAAGGCCAGTTGCAGGGAGAACAGGAGGAATGGGACCAGAATTTTGACGTCCACTTGGTGTTACTCCACCAGATTGTGGACCGGATGATTTCTTTACAGGATCCCCATGTCTATTTAGTGGTCCAGAGTTGGTCTTCTTTAACGAGGCTGAACCAGACATGCCTCCAGTGGCACCAGGACCTGATGCGGTATAGCCTGCTCGAGGTGCCGCATTAGGCATGATTGGTCCAGAATATGAAGCAGCACCCCCAAAAGATCCAGTCCTTGAAGGAGCACTATTTATAGGCCCAGATTTCCTGGACTTAGAGCCATCCATAGGGATATCAAACATTTTCCCTAGTTCTCCTGACTTCTTAATATCTCCCCCAGTATAAGGCATGGCCACTGAGCTCATTGTTGGTGTCCTTTCTTTAGGCTGCTCCGGCCTGCCTGACACATAAAGCCCATTGCTGAGCTGATGAGATGGGAATCTGGACCCCATCTAGCTTCCTACGTGCAATGCAGAAGATATTACAGAAGAAAGGTTTCTAGCAGGACGTCGATAAGTAACTCAAAGCCCACCTGAAAAAGAGAGAAAAAAAGAAAAAGCACCTTATATATCAGAAGAATAGTTCTAATCTGAAGATTTCAGAGACATACTCTGGTGCTATAAAGAACCAAGCAACAAAGGATACAGATCTAACTGATCAGGTACTCATATAAACATACCTACAGCAGCGGCAAAGGCCCATATTATACTGTTCTAATGAAATTCACGAGCAAAACGAAAGCATCACCAAAAATCCAATAAGTGATATCACCACAAATTTGAATTTGAGCTAAAGTATAAGGGGATTCAATAGTTAATCATACGATTTTAGTCAGATCTGTGAAATGTGATGCAGCATAAACTGACCAGAGATGACAGCAATTCTTTCATTCAGTGAGAGGAAAAACAATGACAAAGATAATGAAAAAGAAGGGTAAAATTGAACAGACCAACTTGATCATCCAGTGGACCTGAAAACAGGATACAAAAATAGATCCCTCAGCAATGGTTGTTGCAAAGAAAAATCACATAACACAACCCAGCCTGTTCCACCGTTCTGATTAAAAAGATCCCCTTAAGAATCCCAGTTTGAAGTAATTGTAACCCAAAACACTTCCGTACTAACCGTTACCCTTTGTTTCCCAAAAACGATTCCTAGAAATGAAAATAAATTGCCTAAATCCTACAACTATGCTCAAGCCCTTCAGCTTGATTTACTTGAGACTAGTTTGTTCTCATATTCTCATAAAAACCTATCTATGCACACATGAATCCATAAACTAGACATCCCCTATTACTATCCAGAATTTATCCACACAAGCATTTAGAAAAGTAGTGAAGAGGAACCATGAAGATCTGAAACCATGAGAAGAGAATCAGAAACTGCCAGTCCAGTTCACTAAGATTTTATTGACAAAAGACTTGTTTTATTCTCCTCTTAAATGAAATATAAGGATTAAGGAACTACTGAATCAAAATAAGTCAAATAACTCAGATTCTACACGAGATCATTAAAATTTGCATCAACAAGGAAAAAGAAAAAGAGAGTCAGAGAGATTTCCAGTCAATCACCCAAACGAAAGGACTAAGCATACCCAGAGTACAATTTGAAACAAAACCAGTGAAAAGATTGAGATCCAAGGCTCAATCAACAGAAGTTCTCAATGACTAGAAAAATGATTGATCAATATTTTCAAGCTCCTTTTTCCTTTGTTAAAGATGGCTAGTATCCCTAAAGATTGTATATTGTCATAACTTTCCAATTAAGAAATATATCATACAAAAAGACACCAAGGAACCAAATATTGACAAACCAAATCAGAGGTAAAAAGAAGTTTCATTCCCATACTATTTTCTTTGACTAAAAATAGATTATAAAAACAGATCAATGTAAACAAGCAGATATTTTGAAACTTAAAAGAGAAAGTTAAATGTATGATAAAACAAATTACATTTTCCCTCAACAAACTCATAGAGAAAGGAGAAGAACTAGACCCAGAAGCAAAAGAAAGTGAAATCAATGCCTAAACCACAAAATGAAACATACCCAGATCACCAATTTCAAAGAAAAACCACAAAAAAGACCAGATCTGAGGAAACAGAACAAGTTTTAAAGTGAAGACAGAAAGACATACCTCAAAGTGAAGAGTAGGAGGAAATCAGGAGATTTGAAGAAATAGTACGAGGAAAAGAAAAATCAAACATAACAAAAGAAAACAAGACAAGAATCCCACTCTTTCTCTTTCTCTGTAATTAATTTTAGCTTTAGCTGTCTACTGATTTTTTTTCCTTATTTCTTCCTTCTTTTTCGGTTTTTACTATTATGGCTCAAGAACAGTAGTACAGTGAGTTTTTTATTTTTATTCTATTTTTTCTGGTGCGTCACTGATTAAGACTTAAGACACCCGCAACAACTGGTGGGTTGTCTCGTACCGGTCAATGCCCCAATAGTTTTTTTATTTTTATAAATGAAAGGATTAAGAATTTTTTATTTTTATTTAAGAAATCTTCTTACATTTAATATTTTATATTTATGAGATTTAATACTTTATTTTTTTGAAATTCAAAAATACTGTAATAATTATACATTTATTTTCATATTTGACATCTTAACATTTCCTTAAATAAAGTAGAGATGTCTTAGCATTGGATTGAAATTAATATTAATATTATTTATATTTATTTAAACTTAATTTGATTTAAAATATGAGTTTTAAATTTTATTCAAATCTATTTATATTTATAAATAAATAATTTGGATCGATTTAATTCACTTTATTTGTCTTTTAAATTATTAAAAAAATATTTTTTAAATAATTAATCTTTCTCAATTCAATATTTTTTATTAAATTTTAAATATAGATAACTTAATATGTGTTTTAATGTTTAAACTATAATATTATATATTTATTTATGTTTTACATCATATAAATTGTATAAGATATATAAGTATAAAATAATATATTATATAATTGAAAAAAGAGTTGAGCTTGGGCCTTGCATGTTGAAGCCCACACTCGACCCAACCAAACTCATTTTTTATATCATTTTTAGCCCAACCTTCCTAAATATTTGACAAACCTTCGGGTCTTGTCAAATAGTCCAATCTATGAACATCTTGATAATAAATTATATGAATAATTATCTTATATAACAGCAGTAAAAAAAAACTCCACAAGCAAACTTAGTAGAGGTAACATGTGTGGCTGTATTTAAAAAATAAATAAATAGGACATGCATTAGGCAAGAAACCCTACTTATGAAGTTTTTTCCTTCTATAGTCGATGTATGAGATAATTATCGAAATTATATTCTATTTTCCTAATGTCTTGAGCATTTTCTCTTTAAACTCATACAGTAAATCATTTGTACATTGTTGTTCGTCGAACCATAAGTGTACAAATCTGCTTCAATACATAAGATATTTTAATTAGGTCTCTTGAATTCATTTGTTACTTTTGTATTGATTTATAAATCTTTGGACAAACACTTTCTGTCCTTTAAACCTATGATTATTAGTTATATATGTCAAATTTACAAGTTTATGGTATAACTAGAAAATTGATTAACTGTGGCGCATTGAAACTGCATCATAGTTCATGTTTTTTTTTTATAAGAAGAAGTGCTAAACTTATCCTACACTATCGGAGTAAAAGGTTATGATTTGATAAAGATATGAAGAGAACTAACCACTGTCTAAAGAAAAATAGTAGATTTGCAAGCAGAACAACAAGGCTAGAAGGTAAACTTCCTAGTTTTTTATTCTAAACATATCATTTTATTATTGCATATAAGTTTTGTTATTTGGCACTTTTTGATAGTGTTACGGATTTACATTTGCTTCCTATTTTCTTAATCTATGTGAAAATCTAACTTTTTTTGGGGTTTAATAGTTAAAAGAAACAAAGAATGGCAACCACAATAACCGCAGCCACAAGGGAGCTATCTTTTGAAGAAGTGACATCCAGATAATCTTGGCTGTCGAGGTCCATCTCAATATAAAGAAATACGATTTCCAAACGGAGCATTACGTCTTCAAGCACTGCAAGAAAGTAAATTTTATTAGTTTATTATTTAAATGTTTTCTAATTTTCTGTTGTCATGGTTGATTGGTATGTATGTGCATATATTTTTCTATAGGGAGCTTGAGAAAGCCAAACAACTAGAAGAAAAGGTGTTTTTTCTTCCACAATAATAGTTTCCTAGACATCGATTAGATAAGATTTATTTTTTTGTGTAGGTATCTTAAGTGATGAATTATTTTGTTTCATTTATGTTATTCGAAAGTTACATATATGTTTTCTTTAAAAAAAAAAAAAAGAAGACTATATTGTAAGGCTTTACACTATTATTCTCTTAGATTGAAAGGTGAGTAAATAGGTAAATGTTTTAATCTTGCTATTTTTATGCTAAAAAATTTTATGGATTTTGAGGTTAAAGGCCTTATGAGATAATAATTTATTATTTCACCTTCTGTAGCTTCAAAAATTGAAGTCCACATCTAGATGATGTTGGTTGTCGAGGTCTATCTCTATACGAAGAACCGTGAATTCCAAATAGAGCATTACATCTTCAAGCACTTCAAAAAAGTAAATTTTGTTAGTTTATTATTTAGATGTTTTATAATTTGTCTGGTATCATAGTTGACTTGTATGTAGGTACATCTATTATTCTTCTAACAAAGCCAAATTGCTAGAAGAAAAGTTTTTTTTTCTCACAATAATAGTTTCCTAGACATCAATTACATAAAGATTTGTTATTTTGTGTTCGTATCTCAAGTGATGAATTATTTCGCTATATGTATGTTATCCAAAAGTATATATATGCTTTATTTTTAAAAGAAAAATACTATATTATAAGGCTTTATGTTATTATTCTCTTGGATTGAAAGGTGAATGAATAGGTAAGTATGTTAATTTTACTGTTTTTATGCTAAATAGTTTTGTACATTTTCAGATTAAAGGCCTTGTGAGATAATAATTTATTATTTCACCTTTTGCAACTTTAAAAATTGCAATCAAGTTCTAAATGATGTTGGCTATTAAAATTCATCTTGACACAATGAAGTGTGATTTCCAAATCGAGTGTTATGTCTTCAAACAAGGCAAGAAGGTAAATTTTATTAGTTTATTATTTAGATGTTGTGTAATTTGCTAATTATCATGGTTGATTTGTATGTAGGTACATCTATTTTTCTATAGGGAACTTAAGAAATCCAAACAACCAAAAGAAAAAAAAAAGGAGTTTTTCTTCCCACAATAATAGTTTCTGAGACATCAATTACATAGAGATTTGTTATTTTGTGTTGATATCTTAAGTGATGAGTTATTTTTTATATATATGTTTTTTGAAAGTTACATATATGTTTTTTAAAAAAAAAAATTATATTGTAAGTCTTTACGTTATTATTCTCTTAGTTTGGGAGGTAAATGAATAAGTAAATGTCATAATCTTGCTATTTTTATGCTAAATAGTTTTGTGCATTTTTAGATTAAAAGGCTTATCTAATAACAATTTATTATTTCACCTTTTGCAGCTTCAAAAATTAAAAGAGGAAATTGCTTAAGCCGCAAAAAATCCTTAAGGCTTGCTTTTAAAGGCCATTCACTTGATTAGTGCATGGGCAAACCCTATTTTAACTTTAAGTTTGCAATAAAAACTTAAATGGTATAGTTTTAAAGAATTTTGTTTTGGTGAGTCTAAGAAAACTTTATTTAATATTGCTACACTACTAATTGTATTTTAGTTATAAAGAAAATTCTATTAAGTATGCTTGCACTTTTTTAATGCTAATTATCTCATTAGAGTTAAGATTGTAGCTGATCTTTCTCTATTCTTCTCACTATAATCTTGGTTTTCTATGAAAATATTAGGAAAACTTTATTAATTCTCAGATGGTACTAGCAATATCTAGTGTTGAACATGAGAAATTGTTACCTGTTGCCTAATCACTTTTATAAGACTTCTATCATTATCAAGCTAATTCAGAGGTATGTATCATAAATACTTAAAATGACATTTGTTTCTCCTCAGTTTCAATTGCTAATGATTTTCTATTGAAAGTTAAACTTATTTTGCCCTTGCATTTCAACTTCTTGGTGGTTGACACAAAGTAAAAAAAAAAAAAAGCTATGATTTTGATAGTTCTTTAGGTTTTCAACATTGCATTTCTTCTTTTTTTTATTTTATTATTTTTTCAACAAATATTTAAAAGAACTTTGTCTTAGTATTTTTTGTTATGTAAAAGGGGGCGGTAATTAAAAAAGACAAGATCAAGGAAACTAAAGAATCTTCCATTTCAATTAAAAGGAGCACGACTATTGTTATCCATAACCAATCTATATGTGTAAGTTTTCTTTTTATACTCTATCTCTTGAACGAGAATAAAAAAAGGAAATTCAATTAATCACGGTTGAAAATTTGTCTATATATTTTGATTAACAAGTTGTTAGAATGGTTTAGTGTCAATGATAATACTCATGCATAATTCAAATAAGCGATAGTCAAAATGATAAAGAACTGTAAAACATAAAAAACTGAAACATAACAACAAACTGAAACCTATTATATATGTTCTAATTCTTAAAATAATTTTTTTAAGAAAATGGAATTTGACCACGGTAAACTTTATTTATATGTTCTATTAATTACATATACGTATAGATATATATGTCTGTAAACCATATTAACAACTGTTGAATTACTAGAACAATTGCTATAAGTCTATTTTAATTCGTTTAGATTAGATGTATAGTTTTAATTTATTTACATTACTTCATTTACTATAAGATATTTATGTAACTTAAGTAAAGATTGCTTTATTTTTACTATTATATAGTTTTAATTTTGCTTTATTTTTCAAATTCTGGAAGTTAAAGCACTTTTTTCTATAGAAAATCAATATAATTTATAAAGCCTTAAGTTTATCTTAAAACTTGCTTAAATTTTATTAAATTTTCAAATGGAAGCAATATAGTTGAAAATATAAATGCCTAAATTGCTTTTTTATTGTTCTTTGCTTTTATTTATAGTGGTATCTCTTGTTTCATGCCATCATATTTTGTTCTACTAGCATAACTAAATTGTTCATTGTATTCCGTTTGCTTAGAAAATGGACGAAACTATAGCTAACTAGACAAAAGCTCAAATTCAACATTCTATAAATCAATAATCTACAAATTAATCTTAAAATCTATCATGATGAGTATAATGTAGTGTGGTGGTTGTGCAGAAGGTTTCACTCAAGTTTAAATTCATGTTTTCTTTTACTGCTTTTGTTGTTGGCATTTATTATTTTTCTTTCTCAATTTTCTTGAATGCATCATTCATATTAGAAACTTTAAGAAGTGAACAATTGCTATAATATGAGATGAATCCAATTAGGCCACTAATCATAAAATATAGAAACAATTCCAAATATATTTTAGAATACACAAGTTAATATATAAAATTTTTAATATCGAGTAACTCATTGTTGTGTCTAAAAAGAGATGGAAGCACTAATACTAAGATTTTACTTTATTATAACATTTTTTTTACAAGTATTTTACATCAAAATTAATACTACATGTTTGTTTTGCTTATAAAAACATTAGAAATACTTGCATTAATGTACGTTACTATATATCTTCTAATATAATAATAGTATATAAATAACTATACAGTAAATCAATTTCATAATTATCATTTTAAAAAAAATTAACACCCACAGCATCACATAGGTTATTATCTAGTACCAAAATATTTTTAAATTTCCCATGTAGACCAACCTTTTAAAATATATACCATTGGCTTTTTTTCATATGCATAAAATAGATTTAAGTTCTAGATTGAATCACAATGACTAATTATGCAAAACATAAAATGAATTTAGAAAGATATAAACACAACACGAAGGTAATATGAATACAATACAAATACATGAATATGTTAAAATATACATAAAGGAATAACTAATGTGTAAAAATTTTTATATAAATTTATAATATTTTTAACACATAAAATAGCGTAGACATGACATATATAAAAAATTAAAACACAACATAAAAAATAATAAAAAAGTAACACAAATACGTAAACATGTAAAAATATAAATAAAATAACACAAAATATTTGTTAAGCCTATTAGGTAAGAAATAATAACATCTTATGATAATACTCAAGGATGTTATCAATCTTTATCTTTATCTAAGGAGATCCAGTCAATAGTAACATCTATCTTCATAGAGTTCTAAATAATGATTAATGCCTAGCAAGCTACTATAAAAAGATGCCATGGTCCACTTGGAGGTAAGTCATACACAACCTATATACTTTTGAGTCTTTTGTTTTCCTTACCTATCTTACTGACTGAAGCATCGGAGCGTGCTTTAGAGTACCCACTCTGGCGCCCTTTAACCTTCTTTGTCTTGTAGGTTCATCAACCAAGTGTTTTTTGGCTTTCCACTTGTAACCACAAATTGTTGTATTAATAATTGCCATCGTCCGTGGGAACGCTCGCTTTCATGCTAAAAGCTTTGGTAACCCTCAAATAGCATGGCATCCCAGACAACTGAGTCTATTCTTACCTAAATCGTCTCTGCAGCAAGCCAATCGCTTGTCGGCTCTGTGCTTGACCCTATAACTCTAAATTCTGCTATGACAATAGGTCTCCTCTCTGTAGCTATGACAACAATGCATATCTTACCCACATTCCCTTATGCCCTTCTTTATTTTTAAACTCCTTTCCTACCCAGCGCATGGCCTCAATCATCGAATTACTTTCAGAATCTACTAGCCTCTCTCTCTCTCTCTCTCTCTCTCTCTCTCTCTCTCTCTCTCTCTCTCCATCATCACCATAAAAACATGCCCTGACCCATACCTGACTGCCCATATTCCTGGAAGCCTATCATCTTTAAGCATCACCATCGCTAGAATAAATATTTCAAACTTACCTATCGTCAACCCGCCAATAATAGAGCTGACAAATCTAGTAGTAGTAAGTAGACTGCTACCTCAACACCCTGTAATACCTACTTTGCCCCAAGTTGACCTGTAGGGTCATTATTTGGCCTCAATCCAAGCATTGGCAAACCAGATGGTGGCCCAACAAGTCCTTGTCTAGTAGCAGCATTAGTAAAAATTGGCGACTCAATAAGCCATAATACAATAACAATAGCAGATTAATCAGTTTTTACAAGTTTAGATTTAGCTGCCTAGCTGCTTCAACATCAAAAATCATAGTTTAAGTACTAAACACCAAAGCTTAAGTATGAGAAATCAATAAATTAATCGAGAAAGCAGTGAAATCCAAGAAAGCTCTTATTTAACTCTTGACAGTAATCAACTAGGAGGCAAGAAAATGTTAATCGACAAGCATAAGATCCCTTTTTGGCTGACCAAGTGGCAACCCTAAGACAAGAAATAAAGACTAAAGCAACTAAACAAAGATGACTGGGAATGGCCAGTAGCTAAGCACAACCCATTGTCCCTAGTTGTCCGACACTTTGCGGACCTGCTAGTACCTGGTGGTACTTTTTAAAGCTATGATCCATTGTAAATTTTGATTAATTGGGCAGACAGTTCATAGCTCATTTTAGCAGCTATCAAATGGCAGCCAAGATAATAGCCAGTATAATGGCTGTCAAACAAAATCTAGATGAAATACTTCGCTCGTATGTTAAGCACTTCAACGTAGCCACGCTGGAAGTTAAAGACCTAAATGATGAATGGGCCATCCAAGTATTTATCTTCGGGGTACACCATAAACATTTGAAGCATGCCTTAATAGTAGCTTAGCCAACAAATTTATACCAACCCTATGAGAAAGCATAAAAGTATGCTGACACCGAGGATATAAAAATTATGAATCGTAAGTTTCAAAGGCCTAACCGAGAATAAAGAATAGATTACTTTATGCAAACTATAAGAAAAAAAAAAAAGATAAAATAGACACCTGCCAAGAAAGCAAACCCGGGTCCATGACAAGCCAAACATAAGTAGGCAGAAAAAGAAACTAGGCATCGCCATATAATAG
Organism: Adansonia rubrostipa; assembly: GCA_038381775.1. Classification (NCBI taxonomy): domain Eukaryota; kingdom Viridiplantae; phylum Streptophyta; class Magnoliopsida; order Malvales; family Malvaceae; genus Adansonia; species Adansonia rubrostipa. The sequence continues at coordinate 8,091,099 of JBBYHM010000022.1, read as the reverse complement.
ATATGACTTTTATATGCCCTTTAATGCTAGCAGAACTCAGATTCTGTATGCTATCATTAGGGATGGCCTAGTAGAATGACCACTGCCTATGAAAGTAAAAAAAGTCACAGAAGCCCGAGGAAATATTATGAATTCTGTAATGATATTGGACATGCAACAAAGGAGTGCATTGGCCTAAAAAATGCCATTGAGGCCTTGATTCGAAAAGAAAAAATCAAACAGTTCATTAAGAAAGATCATGATGAATCGTCTCTATAGACAGACGCTAAGAAAAAGCTGAAGGAAAATGCCCAGTAATATGCACAATTATTGTAATCATTGGAGGTAATGAAAATTATGCTAGTAGTAGATCCAAGAGAAAGTCATCTTCAAGTCCGTTATGGCAATCGATACATACCCTAAAAGGGTTTGCCATGGTAATTGGAAGGTTACCTTTGGTAATGATGTTGATGAATTGGTCGCCAATAACGAAAATGACTTAATAGTTGTAGCTATCATCGTGGGAAACTATTAAGTAGACAAGATTCTAATTGACAGTGGTAGTATGGTAGAGATCCTCCAATGAAGTGTCTTCTAGAAAATAGGGTACACTAGTTATGACCTGCACCCATCTTTGCCGATATATGGGTTCGCTAACTAATCTATACCAATAAAGAGCTCTATCACCTACCAGTCACCCTAGGAGATGAAAAAAACACTGTAACAGTGATGGTAAATTTTTTGGTGGTCGATCAACCTAGGCATGTAATGTCATTCTCGGATGACAAATTATGAAAAAGGTAAAGTTAACTACTGCAGTGTATTGCTTGACAGTTAAATTTCTAACTCCAACAAGAGTAGGATACATGAAAGTCAACCAAAAAACAGCTTGGCATTGTCACCTAATGTCTATAAAGATGACCAAAAAGTGTGACAGCACCATTAACGTAGACAATAAAGCTTTGGCGGGAAGTAGATTGTCGGTTGATACCACAACATCAAATAATTCGACTGTTTTGACTCTGAAAAGTTTGGACATCAAGGATGATTTTCATCATTCGAAGTCGTAACCAACCAAAGAAATAATAAAAGTTTCTTTGTACCTGCAAGACCTTAAGTTGTTCACGATTGCTTGAGGTTCTTTAGAATTGAAAGCTAAAAATGACCTCACAATATTTTTGTGTTGACATGCAAAAGTTTTCACTTGGTTAGTAGCAAACATGCCAGGCATTAATATTGACATTATAATGCACATGTTGAACATCGACCAGCATGCTAAACTGATGAAACAAAAAAGCAAAGATTTATGCGAGATAGGATTTGGGTGATCAAGGAAGAGACAGACAAGCTTTTGTTTGTTAAATACATAAGAGAGATAATGTATCCAGAATGGCTTGCTAATGTGGAGATTGTAAGAAAACCAAATGGTAAGTGAACAGTATGTGTTGACTTCACGGACTTTAATAAAGCTTATCCAAAATACAGCTTTGCACTACCAATAATAGACCACCTTGCCGGTGCCTCAGTAGAGCATCAATTCTTTTCATTTATGGATGTTTTTTTGGCTACAACCAAATTCAAGTGAATTCGTAAGATAAATCCAAAATGTCTTTCATTATTGAAGAGAAGACTTCTGCTACAAAGTTTTACCCTTCAAGCTTAAAAATGTTAAGGCCACCTATTAACAGCTAATAAATAAGATCTTTAAAAATCAAATAAGGTGATCCATAAAGGTCTACGTCGATGACATGCTTGTTAAAAGTGTGTCAATCGAATAGCATATTGTTGACCTCAAAGAAACCTTTAAGATCTTAGAAAATATAACGGCTAGTAAATAACATATTTAAAAATCAGATAGGGCAATCCGTGACTGTTTACACCAATAACATGCTTGTTAAAAGTGTGTTGATCGAACAACATACTGTTAACCTCAAAGAAACCTTTGAGATCTTACAAAAATATAATAGCTAGTAAATAAAATATTTAAAAAATCAAATAGGGCAATCCATGAAGGTTTACGTCGATGACATGCTTGTTAAAAGCTTGTCGATTGAACAATATATTGTTGAATCCGACTAATCAGTGGTTGAAAATGACCTAAAAAATATCATTTCATGCCAATTCTAATCTAGTTACGTCGTTTTTAGTTGGCAGTTAGTCTGGTTTGGTAGAGTATGAAAGAGAAGATAGAGGAAGAAAAAAATAATTTAAATTTTTATATTAAAAATGATACCTGACATTTGTGATAATATTAGGTAAGTAAATTATCCTAGGTATGGCAATGGATAATGTGGATTCGAATATTCACAATTATTGAATTTATTTTTTCAGATTTGAATATTACAGATTTAGATAATATGCAGATTCAATATTATAATTACTGTTCACAGTGAATACAGATAAAACCTTAGAAATTCATTATCCGAATCAATATTACTTATACAGATAACAAATTCAGATATCTTAATTAGCTTTTTTCTGCGAATAATATATTCTGATTTCCAAATATAAATCCATTATTTGTTTATTTGTAAAATGTATATATTTATACCTAACGAGAAAATCAAACCTGGCTTTGAAAGTTTAGCTACTTAGCACTTTACTAAAAAAGATAATCTTCAATTTAGAAATAATATGTTATTAAAATTAAATTATATAAATTATAATAAAATATAATAATAATTTTCAAAAATAAAATAATTATTTTAAATACATTTAAATCAATTTTTTATTTTATATGTTTACTTTTTAAAAATTAAGTAACTAAAAAGATATTTACTGGATCCCTAAGTCCAATGAATAATGCTGTTTAATTAGGATTTAGATTTGAATAATAATATTCAGATTTAATACAGATAATAAATAAAATTAAATTTTATAGAATTATACGGATTAGATATTACAAAAAAAAGGTATCGAACTTGCCACCAAGTTCTAGCCCTAAATTATCCATGTCATCATTAATGATATTAAAAGAAGTGAACTATATTAATAACTATAATGAAACTTTAGATATCACATTACAAATTTTAAAACTACAAAATTGTTGGATGTTGTATATTGCATATACGAACAAATTGTTAAACGATAACGATAACTGATAATCAAAAGTATAAAATTAAGTGATACTATATAAAATTAAACACCAATACTATAATAAACTGGAATTGATAGTAGAATAATAAAATACAAAACAAGAAATGAATTATTGAATCTAAAATATTAAATATTACATAGTCAAGTGATACTGCCTTAAGATGATACTTGCCTGTATCTCAAGTACTTGATAGTATCCCCAACTCATCTCCCAAGCCTCCTTAAGATGTGACCAGTCGATAGCATTTACGGTCGGCAACATTATGAACCAAAGAGGTGTTAATCTCTCTTGGATGACAAACGCAAAAATGACGTAAACGAACAGATGTAAAAGGATAGTTTTTTTCCAGATCAAACAAGCAAGCAATTTTTTTCTCAGATACTTAAAAGGCATGAATAGAACCGTTTCTTTTTTCTAGAAAATCCAAACAGTTACAACAAAATCAAAGCTATTCTTAGAATTAGGGATAGCCTTTTCAAAATTTAAATCGTTCAATCAGAAGAATGTTTTATCCAAACAAAATATTCAGTTGGGTCGAGCATTAATACTAACAAGTTAGGTTCTAAAAAGATAAGGTCCAGTTGATTTTTAACTCAAGCTCAAGCCTAGGCCCCACTCAGCTTGACAGCGGCGACGTGCATGTGTGGTCTAACCTTGTGTAGGTCTCAACCTTCCTAATCCCATATTGGAATTTGGCTAATATATATCACATAAATAAGCCTTTAATTTATCAACGTGGGATTGTTTATTACCCAACACCAGCAACTAAATTTTCTTCTTCTTTAAGTGAGCATTATGGGAATAATTTCTCATTCACCACAGATATCAATCGTGCAATGTATCATAATCGTATTTAAGATATTTTATATATGTAATATTTTATATGCAAATATAAAATTTCAAAATTATAAATATTTAATATTAAAATTTTTAATATAAACAATATTAACAATATTACAATATATAGTAAATCATTATTAATTAGATTCAATAGTTTAATTTAATATATATTTTATTTTTAAATGAAATTATAAAAAAAATCAAAAAAATATATTATGGCTAAAAAAGTATTAGGAATCGGGTAAAAGAATAAGTAACTAATATTCTTTTTTTAAAAAGGCAAAATATTTTACTTGTCGGTAACATATGGGTATAGACTAGTATAGGTTACCATGGATTGGTATAGAAATTGAGACAGTACAATGTTGGTACCATTTTTAATTTCTTATATACGGCATATACTAATTGGTATGAACTGTACTGGTCAATACCAACTACCATGGTATTTGTGTTATTTTCTCATGTCATGTTATTTTTTAGTTTTTTTTTTGTCTTATGTTCATGTTGTGTCTAATAATGCTAACGTTGGCGGAACCACTAGAGATGTTCATGGACTTAGCCATGGCCTTAAAATTTTTTATTTCCTTGCCTACGCCCAGAGGCTCAGCTTAAAAACCTGCATCATTATTCAAAATAAATATTAAAAATAATTTTTATATTAATATTTATAATTAAACTTAAATTAAAAATAATTTTTATACTTAAATAAGAATTTGGGTGATAAATCTGAATTACAAAAACTCTTACCTAAGTAATCTAAAAAAAATAAAATCTTACCTAGGTTTAACTCAGTATGGACCAAATAGACTATGCATGTAAGAAGGTTTAGAACCAACAAAAAAAAAACCCAAAAGCCCAAAAACTAGAGAGAGAAACGTCATTTCTCTTTAGGTTTAGGGTGTAGGAAAGGATTTAAGATTCTAACATTTCGAAAGGAGGAAGGGGATTAAGGTATGAACAAATAAAATAAAAGAAGCATTGGAGTGACAAAAGATGTGGAAAAGATATAAGAAGTTGTGGGATAACTTTGTAAATTTATAATTTTTTGTGATATTTAAAAAAATCAATTGGAGAAATGAAAAAAAGGGGCATGAGAGAAATTTATGATGAAATTTGGAAGATTTCTAAGTTCATAATCAACAATGGCAATTGAATAGAAAGTAAGAATATGGTTTTTAGTTTTCCATAATTTTGTGGTTGAATGTAGAGAGAGAAGATAGGTTTTGCATAAAAAGGAAAAGGTTACAGAAAGAGAAAGTGAAGCTAGAGAGAGAAGTATTTTAAAAACGAAATAAAACTTGGATTTTATATAATTTTAAAAAATATAAAAACTTAATAAATTTGCATTTAAAAATATTTTTAAATAAAAGTAAATATTATTTTTTAAAATAATATATAAAAATTTATTATTTTATATTTTATTATATTTAATATAATTTTAACAAATTAATTAACATAATTTTAAAAATATTATTATTTATGTAAATGATAAAATAATTTTTAATCTCTTTCTAACATATTCTTAAGTTTATTTTAAATGTAATATGTATTTCAACTTTATTTATGATCTCTGTAGATTTAAAACCAAACTTTGAATAAAACTTTTTAATAATTTAAGTCGATTTGATACAATTTAAATTATTATTCGATAATAAAAATTTTATTTTTATTTAAATTTAATTATAAATATATAAAAATATTAATATAAAAAATAATATTTTAATATTTTAACCCTAATCACACT
>JBBYHM010000022.1:8050669-8063230 GCA_038381775.1 Adansonia rubrostipa | reverse complement strand
ATGATAATACCAAACATTTAAAAAAATTTTAACCACACTTTTTAAATGTACTATTTTCTAATAATTATATAGCAAAATCGACTTGAATTAATAAATATCATTAATAATATCTTAAATATTTCAACTTTTCAAGAATTAGTATCGTTATCATTATGATATTTTAATATTTTGATAATTATTAAAATAATTTATTAAATATATACATCTTTTTTTCTCATACACGAACTAAATTAATTTATAAATGCATTCGTCTCCTCTCTCTATTCGTTAATCAAATTAATTTACTAAATTAAATGTATACATCTATTCTCTTTCATTCGTGACTTTACAATAAAAGAGTTCTCTTTAAATGTTATATATAATCAACATTTTAATATTTTCTCTATTAACATATATTTCAAAGAAACTATTTGAAAAAGTATAATTTGTGATAGAAAATATGTTTTCCAACAAAAGAAAGGTATCAAGTAATTAGTAGTATATTTTTGACGATCAAAACACGAGAAAAAAGTAGATAGAAAGAGATAATCCGACTATAAGAAAGTATTATGCTTACATAATTTAACAATAAAAATGTAAAAGCAAATACGGTTATCATTGCAAGTCAATTATTCCAACCGTATGTTGTAGATGCTTTACAATATTATGAAAAAAAAAAAGATTGCTAGAGATGAATAAGATAAAATACAAAATTTTAAAAGTTTTCCATGTATCTTCAAAGCTAAATAATTATCTTTTCAAATTTTAGATAGATTGAATATGATAGATTAGTGACCTATAATTCTCGACGTGTACATATGATTATCCTTTTTAAAAGAATTTATATATGACTACATTATTTATTTTACTTTAATTTTTCAAACACAAAAGGCATTAATAATAATAATAATAATAATAATAATAATAATAATAATAATAATAATGTGAGTTAGAATATAAGATGCAATCTAAACTTATGATACCTAGTAATAACACTAAATTAGCTTGAGTCTAGATACAACCTGTCAAAAATATTATTTTATTAAAAACACTTATTACTTTAAAATTTTAAATATTAATATAAAAATAGCTTTTAATAATGGCTTTTTTTTTTTTTTACTTTTATCATATAAATAGATTATTACATATCAAAATTTACTAATGATTTGCAATCTTACGTTAATATTTCATGTTTTTTTTTTAAAAAAAATTGTTTAAATATATTTTTAAAATTAATGGTTCAATTATTTATTAGTTAAAAGTTTTTAAAAAATATTGTACTTCATATTTTTATTTCAATTCTGTAAATATAAATATAAATATAAATATAAAATAAAAATAATTAAATATATTAAAATTATAAAGACAAATAAAATACATATAATATATTGAATGTATTACCGTATAAAAATAGTTAGTTACGTATAAATCAGTTAGCTTTTTCTGAAAATAATTTTTTGTTTATATTTTGTTCAGGCAAGGCGGGGCCCGGTACGATTGCGGATTTCCCAACTTTGGATATATATATTTTTAAAGAGTCCAAGTTTGTAATCTTGGAGAAGGCCAAAAGAGCAGCAACAAAAATGGAGGCAGTAATTCGGGATCCATCGCAGCCGCCGCCGTATCAACAGCTACAGAATCGAGTAGTGATGGAGGCGGAAAGGCTGAACCAGGCGGTGCAGCAACAGCTTCTTAAATCTTCATATTTTCCTATATATATGCTTTTCTTTTTCTTTGTTTATATACCAGACAGGGTATTTTGGGGGCAATATTCAATGGTAAATCGTGAGCTTTTCAGCACTGTGGATTGAAATCGAAAAAGTTTCCAAGGTTTTCGCCCTTCATGCCAAAAGTGTTGATGCCGATAATGCGTCCATTACGCTTATTTATTTCCTTTACATTAGCAATTTTTTTTTCTTCTTTTAATGTTTATTGAGTTAATTGGCAATAATATCCTAGACATATTTTGTGTAGCGAATGTGGCAGATCCTAGACATATTTCATTTGGTGTTCCGAAAGCTGTATACGTTATTGGTGTTTGTGTCTACTGCTTCCGTATACTTGTCCTTATTTATATATATCACATTCAATTTTCCTTTCCTTCTACAAAGTAAATATTACCTATGTTATTTGGATTCGGGTGTGAGTGTTGGATATGGACACATTTTAGAAGTGGTTGGATTCGGATTTTTTTTTTCTTTTTATTTGAAGAGTCATATTTCTATATTTATATCCTGATATGCCTTGGATACGGACGCATGTTGTACAATGTTCAATTTTTCTAAGTTTTTTCATGTATTACAAGGATAATATCTCTATATCCATGTCTTGATATACTTTGAATACAAGTGTAGGGGACAGATACTTCTAGGGAAATGAAGAGTCAAGCAGCATAGAGTCTCACATACCTCATTCATTCTTTTCAATCCATTTTGCAGCTTGGACTACCTGGTAGCAATCCTCAGCAGAGTCATGCTTCTCAAATCTTAAGTGATCATGGTATGAATGATGGTCTTGATGTTTTTTTATGTTCTATATCAAGTACAGGTGTCTTAACCATGTCCTTTCATGTTCTTTTATGTTGCCCATAATCATATCTGAATTTGGCTCAGAGATAGGTTTTAGACATGGTTACTTAAAAAAAATAATAATAATAAAGAGTGGGAGTAACATAGAGCATCACATAGCTCATTCATTCTGTTAAATCCATTATGCAGTTTGGACTACCTGGTTTTAATCCTCAACAAAGTCATGCATCTCAAATCTTAAGTGATCAAAGTATGAATGATGGTCTTGATGTTTTCTATATCTACTGGTGCTTGGTTGCTTCTTCCATCTTTCCACCGCCTCTTTCTACATGCACCGAGCAAAACCAAAATTAGGGAGAAACTAGAAAGCATATGCAACTCCGTAAAGCTTAGAGTTTTATGTCATTCGAGACTTAAAAATTCTGTTCGGGCTTTTGGTTGCAGTGTTTAGTATGGGATCGAATTCTGGTGGCATTTTGCCCATGCAACCACAGCAGCAACAGCAAAAACAGCATGGTTCACAAGGTGCTTTCGGTAATTATGCCTGTTACCCTGAATTTACAATCTAATACATGGTAGCTTTTCAAAATAACCCACAAAGTCACCCCAATTGTGCTCAGCAAAGCCAGCATTGATATAGTTTTGTGGATAATATGTCAGTCTTGTTAACCTTTTCTCATGGTTGATAATTGCTATATGGGAAAATTGTGCATCTTTTTTTATTTGTTTGGCTTGTGAAATAGATTTAGCATCTGTAATACCCCTTTTAAGAGTCAAAGGACCCTTACTTTAGTAATCTTATAGAATAAGGACTTTTTAATAAATAGACAAACATGGAATGACTAAGGGTTAAATAACCCTTTGGTTTTCTTTTCTTAAGACCAACTTGTGGTTTGTTCTGAGAAAAAAAAGCGGCGGGGGGGGGGGGGGGGGGGGACGTGAGGCAGCCCCCTTTCCATTCTTTGGTGGTGAATGGAAAAGTGGGAAAAAGAAACCAATCAAAGGGGAAGATTCAAGATCAAAGCTTGGAGCTAGCTTAGTCTCCTTGAGGTAGGTAAAAGATGACTTTCTAGAATAAAACTCTTTAATGGTGCTGCGATTATTAGATTTTTACCTATGGGAGAAAGTTTAAGAATTTTACAAATTTCTCATAGATTCTTCTTGGTGCTGATCTTAGAGTGTTTTATTAGATTTATTTCAATTGATTGGCTTTTAATTTGAAAAAACAACTTGTGGATTGTTGAGGTTGGGTTAAATTCTTTAGAGAAAAACCTAGAAAATTATGAAATCTTTTATGATTCCAAATGATCAGGTTGGGTAATTCAGTCAAACCCTTTTTGATTCTTATAACAAGTATTAAGGAGGTCTATTATTGTGATACCAAGGCGGGTAAGGGAGAAACTTGAAATTGTATAGTTAAGGGGAAAAATATGTTTTGTGAGAGTGTGATTTCTGCATCAGTATATTACAGCTGATTTCTATATTAATCTGTAGATTGTTACCATGAGTGTTATATATGGTTGGAAAGCCTCTTAAATCTATTCTTTTAAATCACTAAACGGATCATTTTTCCTTTTTTTTTTTTGTCTAGTTGTATAACTCAAGTTATTGTTGTTTTATTGAGAAGAGTGCAGGTTACCAGGATTAGTTAGCTAGATTAGCTCATGGTAAATGTGATAATTCTTAGTGTACATAGTGTCTAGACGAGGTTTATTGACTTATGATTTGTTCAATGACTATCGATAGGTCTTGATTACTTGGGAGAGGAGTTAAATTGGTAATGAAGAAGAGAGGTAAGTGTAATCTCACACAAGTTGTTTTAAACCAATCATATATATGTGATTTCAATAAATGTAGTTAATGTCTTGTTTCCTTACTTTAGTATGCAAAATGATTAAGCATATGATTAATGTATGTTTTTATATATAAATGATCGAATTATGAGATCATAAAGGATGATGAAAATGATTGTATGGGTATGCCATTAAGAAATGATTATGATGAATTGTCAGTTGATGAACAATATAATTTTTTATATGAGTTAAAGATTGTGAAAGCTACGAATTGCTCATTGTAGGCATGATAAGCGACACTGGGAATAGTTGATACGGCCCTGCTATTGGGTTACATTTGTTAGCATAACCCTGCTAACGGGTTATAATAGTTAGCCATGATCATACGGCCCCGCTAACGTGTTATAGTAGTTAGCTTATGGCCTCGCTAATGGATTAGAATAGTTAGCAATGATCATATAGGCCTCGCTAACGGGTTATAATAGTTAGCATAAGCCCTGCTAAGGGGTTACAATAGCTAGCAAAGCCCCACTAACAGGTTACGATAGTTAGCATAGGCTCCACTAACAGGTTATAATAGTTAGTAAGGCCCCACTAACAGATTATAATAGTTGTCCAGGCCCTGCTAATGGGTTACAGTAGTTAGCAGAGGCCTTACTAATGGGTTATCATAGTTAGCATAGGCTCTGCTAACAGGTTACAATAGTTAGCAAGGCCCTGCTAATGGGTTATAATAGTTAGCTAGGCCCCATTGACGGGTTACAATAGTTGGCATAGTCCCCGCTAACGGGCTACAATAGTTAGCAAGGCCCCATTGACGAGTTACCATAGTTAGCACAAGCTCCACTAACGGGTAATAATAGTTAGCTAGGCCCCACTAGCAGGTTACAATAGTAAGCAAAAATCATTTGACTCCACTAATGGGTCAAAATAATTAGCAAAAAGCATACGACTCCACTTATGGGGCAGAATAGTTACCTTGCAATCTTGCTAATGGTTTTAGTAACTAGCGTTGGTCTTGATAATGGATTCGTTAGTATCACTCTAGTCACTGGTTACAATAGTGACATATTTAAAGATGAAAGTAAATTAATGATTTTAGAGGTTGGATCCTTGATTTACAGAAAAAAGAAGGTATTTTGGCACTGATTTGTGTTTGACAATGAGTCCCAGATTTATGAAATCTTCGATGTTTTGATATGATTATGATGATTTAATGATTTCTTAATTACTATGATGTGCATGAATATGCTTGATATTGTAGGGTGTGAGACTATACTTACTGAGGTGTAGTTTGCTCATTCCCTCGTTACTTTCCCTTTACAGATAATCAATTGATAACGCTGCACTAGAATTAAGGCAAGTTTGGATGCCAAATTGGAAGATTCCTTTTGGTATTGAAATGCTTTGTGTTATTAAGATCTTATGAAGTGTATGGTGCTTGCATATTGTTGAATTTGGATGTATTAGATTTGGATATAGATTTTATATAAGAGAAATTTGTGACGAGATTGTATTTGAAGTACTTTACATGAAATATTAGAACAGAAGGCTTCATATTATCTTGGAGCATTGTTTAAGGAAAAAAAAATTTAAAAGGCTTTGCTTCAAGGTGTACAGCGTTGTCTCGGGGCGTGACATAACTTCTTATCTTTTTCCCCCGGTGAAAGCATGTAATTGGTTCCTCCTTAGAAAACAATTGTTTGTGGTCTGCCGTTGTGAGTTATAAAGTAGCTTTTCATCGAAGCCCTTTAGGATGGCTGGTTCTTATAACTGTCAGCCCTGTTTTTTTTTTTTTTATTAATATTATTTTATTTAATTTTTCTTTCTATTTCTTTTTAGTTGGGGAAAGGGGATGTAACCGCAGGTGGGATGGCAATGGAACAGGGCAGGGATGGCAATGAACTCTCTTTCTCACCCGCTTCTTAATGAATTTTTATTTATCTTGGCTGTGCTTTGTAGCTTTGTACACTTATTTTCTACCAAAACAACTGTGACTTTGCCCATATGTTTGGGTTAGCTACTACGTTTTCTACTATCAAGATTCAGAATTAGCATTTCTATGCTGGTTTGAGAATGCATTTCAACCACTAATAGTTAGTATGATCGAGTCATTTTATTTGACATATTACGAGAATTTAGGGGCAGAGCTAGTAGCGAATCTCAAAAGAATTGCTTTTAGACCTGACAATCCGTTGTATATGTTTTCTTTTGTTTCTTTTTCTCGTGTCAACCATGTTCATGAGAACACAACACAAATTATTAAATGCATTAAAATCTTAAACACAGATACGATATATTTATTAAACGTGTGGTGTCATATTATACTGATTTTGTATTTAAGCATGCCATGTTAGTATCCTGTTTTCGTATTGTATTTAAAATTGTTAAGCCTAATTGCAGCAGGGGGAAAAAAATGTTTGAAGAACCATGTAAAAAATGCTTTGAGTTCATGCGTAGTGAAGATAAAAGAAAAAAAGGGTTAGTTCATAAGTATCTGCATGGCGAACTCGGCGGAGTTGGCTTGGAATTTCTGCAGGTGTCCACAGATCAGGAGCAGCAACCGCAGCATTTTTGCACTAACCATTCCAACCTGTATTTCATGGAATACCAGCTGCATGTTAACTTGAGAGTTCAAAACAAGAAAGGCTACCAAAGGAATGGGGGGAAAAAAAACATCAAAATCTAACAACAATTTATTTGTGTTCATAGTTGTTATGATGACGATATATATATATATATATAGTCATTAATTATTATTTGAATATCCTTTGTTATGGCAGCAAAAAGTCAATGTTGACTCAACCCAAAAATTCTCTTGAATTTGATTTGATATGACTTGGCAAAAAGTCAATAACTTGAATCCGTTCAACTCCGAAATTGAAATAATTTAAGTCTAAATGAATTTTATTTTGATATGATTTAAACTCAAATGATTTGAAAGTTTGATTCAAAATGACTTGATATTAATCTAACTAGATTTAACATTGAATTATTTAAATTTAAAATTATTCAAATTCGAATAATTAAATAGTCAAACTTGAAATAATTTGAGTTTTTCAACCCGAAATATTTCATCCAAATGACTCGATCAAAATCCAATTTTATCTACTTATAAATGGTCAACCTCAAGTGAGATATTTTTCATTTTGGACCGACCACTATATTTTTATATTTAAGATTCATTCGAATAAGTAATAAAATTGATTTCAATAAAATTAAAAACATTGATAACAATAAGATTAATTAGTGTAACACGATATTCGAGATTTAATTGCAAACTCAAGCATGATGCAATTGCCCTAAAAAAAGAGCAACAAAAGATGGAATCCATATGCACCTCTAAGACTTTCGGCTTTGCAATGTATTGACTGGTTGTTGGGTGTTGGATTTCAAAATCCAAGATGGAGCAAAAACCTAAGATTGCAATAGTATCATAAGGATAAACATAAGCTGTTGAGAGCATTCATGATTTTCCTATATCACATATTTCATTTTAGAATATTGCCTTTCGTAGGTTGTTCGAGTTCTAAAAATATATGCATGCATAGGCAGTGAAAATAAAGTTTGAGGAGAAAACGAGAACTTACAAGTCCTTAAGACATGATGAACAGCTTTCGTTGACATCTTCCGATTCATCGGGGTCTTTCCGGTCTAGTGAAAAAGCTGATGTTACTTTAGCTGGATTAGTCTTGTGGAGGTCATCATGCAAAAGAGGGATGTTTTCAGCTGAAGCATGGGAGGATTGAGGTGGCGAGAAGGGCGGTGAAGGAGTTGAGGAAAGCGAAAACAAGTACTTTTGGTTGCCGGGTCCGAAACTAATGGGGAGAGGTGACGGTGGTGTTGGTGGAGATGACGACGGAGATGCATAACCATTCTTCATTTCTTCCATAACCAATAATGATCACAAAAATCTGCCGTCTGCTCCCTTTGCCCTTCTCAAGTGGAGATAATAGGAGAGTTTGTTCATGGGGGAGGAAGCTAAGGGACTTGCTCCCTTAATTTTGTCAAAAAGAGGTTTGCCAAGTGCAGAGGAGGAGTTAGCCATTTGAATTGTAGCTAACACTATTACTAGGAGAAATGCAAACCTAACGGTCAGGGTTCAACTGTCAGCTGCACACTTCTCTCCTCACCCTCCCTAAATTATCAAATCTACCTTCAAATTTTCATTTTAGTTTTGTTTACCAAGGAAGTCAGAACTTGAAATTAGAGAAAAGTCACGTGAGATTTGAACTCCTAAATTAAAAAAAAAAAAAGTTAAATCAGTGTGATTTCTAATTTGGTTCAATCGATTCAATCGGTTAGATTGATCAGTTTATTTAAATAAAAATTTAAATATTTTTAAAATAATTTTAATGTTAAATAAATATTAAATATAATAAAAGTATGTATTTGGCTTAGTAAGATGGTTTTTAGTATAACTCTACGAGGTTATGGGTTTAAATCTTATCATTTATGAAAAATATTTTTGAAAAAATAAATTAAAAACTATTTCCTGATTTTTTTCGATTTTTTACTAGTTGAATTGTTCACTAGGCCGATCCAAGTGAGGATTGTATTTAATAAAGCATTAGATCAAATAAAATTTCAATTCTCGATTAAACCGATCCAATTTTTTTCTAAATTAGACTCAAAACCAATGAGACGAGATCTCTTAAAAAGTTAATTAGATTAAATCAAAATTTTTAAAATTTTCATTTGCCAAAGGGGAAAGAAAGCTCATACCCCCATTTATATGGATTTTTTTTCCTACCATAATAGTGATTAGAGATTGAAATTCAATCTTTTAACTAATTTGAGAAACGTTGAAAGAAATAGAGCACAATGGACATGATAGATGAGCATAGCTTGCCTTATGTGTTGCAATATTAGTAAAGGTAGCGTCATTAGCCCATCGCCCATCTAACTTAACAAAATTGCCGCTGCCTAGTTACATTTCTTTTTTATTGTCAGACATGGATAAAAAATAAAATCTTTCAAATGCATGAAATAATATAAAAAAGTTGAATATACCTATATGAGGTATATATCCTCATCTGATATTATTTTCAAATTCGAGCAACATAATATATACATATATATATATATCAATCTCTAATTCTTAGGTTAAGGTATCAATCATTTTCAACATAAAATAATCCTAGTCCCTTTTGGTTGCAAAATTCAAAGGACCATCCCCTTTGTAAAGGGGTTATTATTATTATTATTATTATTATTATTATAGGTCATTTTGGGATTAATTTCTTAAATGTGCAAATTTTTATCATAGTTGGCCTCCTTAGGGGGTGATTCGAGCAATTCGGGCAAATGTTGTGGGTGAGTAAAGGCAAGTCGCAACATTGTTCTATTAACATCCTTTCGATTAAGTACAGATTTCAAATCACAACCTTCCTGAAAAAAGATACTATTCATTACAAGTAAATGCACACATAGCATCTCAACTGTTGCTGTCCTAAAATATATATCAAATTTAAACAACCTTCATAAACACTCATAGGGTGAGAGATAGCGACAATCTAAATACATTTTTATTTTATCCAAATTGTCTTTACCTTTATCATCATTACTACCATGTTTAGGATTATTTTCAACTATCATGGCCTTTGCACCATCAGGACCTTTATTAACATACATAAAAAGATACTTAATAAGCATAGTTTCATTGCACCATTCAACATTTATATGGCCTCGATGGTTTATTCACAGCTTTAAATTATGAGGATAAACAAAATCACAATCCACTCTAATATAATTTTTAAATGTATAACTGTTGCTTCAACGCCTCTTATACAAAACAAATCCATTTTTATCAACTATTGTATGATCTTAAAATTTCTTCAGGTAAAATTTTGAGCAAGGGCCCTTTACCATACATGGAGATAAAGTATTAGACAACCCACAATGCCCAGACAACATAAATTTAGAAACAACCCTATGACCACATGGATCTTTAAGCATGTTTGGTAACATAGCAAAAGAAAGAATCAATTTTTTTAACAACCGGTTCTTTAGATGCCTGACGAAGCCAAACAAGAATATTACATGTGGCAAACCCTTTTTTTGAAATTCTATAATAGACAAAGCTGTATAAAAATAATAATAATAAGATACTAATAGACCATAGAGAACAAACAAAAAACATTTTAAAAAATTTACCTGCTCTACATTCACACAAAATATCATCTTTTGTGATATCATGCATTTAAGCATCCACCTTTAACTTAAATACTTTACTAACTAAATCAGGCTAATTTTCTAGCCTTTTACAAAAATCAATTTCAAATCCTTTTTAGTTTTTTTTCCACTGAGCTTACAGGTAAATGTAATGAACAAATCAGGGTGCCCAAATCGAGCACACAAAGCCATTATATCTTAATAATTTTGTACCATATACCAAGGATTGCCAGTAAACGTTGCTAGCAGAATCACACGTTTTCCTTTGGCTGAAGAATCGAAATCACTTTTCACAATAATATCTCTAATGCCTTAATAAACCTCAGAATAATTTTTTTTTTTTTTGGTTATGACTAATCTAATTCAATTAAGATTGCTCAACACATTAAAAAGCATCCATAATGTATTATTGTAACAGTCGCCCCCACTAAGAAAGTTTTCCCCTCAGACATCCTTTCCCACAAGTGAAATGCATAAAATTCCTTTTTTTATAATAGACCCTCATTTAAAATTCTGACTATTTAAAACACTAGCATATTTAATATCAAGATGATATCCATCTTCCTCGTAGGGAAACAAAATCAGATACTGCAATGCCATAAAGCTAAGGCCTTATTCTTTTAAGGCCTTCATTTTGATGCTGAACCACAATGTCTTGATGCTTATCAATTGACTCAACATCACCTACCATTGAACCCGCAACCTCAAAGTTAACATAAAGCAACATATTGAATTCTATGAGTTTTTTTATCCCTTACTAATGTCAACTTTAATGGAATATGATCGATTCTTTAAACCGATTTCTAACCATTCGAAAAAGTTTCATAATTTTATTTGTTTCATCAAAAATTTCTAACAATGATTCAATAAGTTTTTTGTTCAAGTCATGAGATTCATCACCATTAACAAAAAACATTTAAGCTATTATATATTTCATACTTAGTATCATAAATATAAAGCTAGGTGAATCAAGGAATTTGCCCCTCGAAAGGCAAAACAAAGCCCCTCAAGTGATAAGTCAAACCATTAATTTTAAAGACGTATGGTCTAATTTTTTTTAATATCTTTATCAATATTTGCACCTATAGACGTAAAAATAAACATAGAATTGTAAGCTATAATATTCTCTTGAAATTCCTTTAACAGTACTCCACCATCATAATCAAGCAAATCATGAAGAATGGAGTATTAATTAGCAATGGCAAATATACCTTCCCACCTTGGCAAAATAATGACAACAATACATTAAAACTATGATGCCTTTTGTCCAACTTCTCATCGTACCAAAGAAGAGCTCCACAATGATGGCAACAACATCCTAACTTTCCAAGGTAATGCGAATCAAAGTACTTGACAATACTATTTGATACTGCATTTGAGATATTTGAATGCACACCCAATCATTTCCTTTCTAAAGTAAGCTTTCGCCTTATTCTATTCTTCTTAAAAACCTTGAAAGGCATCATTTTAACTAAACTAAATACATTTAATTTCACATCATAAAGTATAGTCACAAGCATATAACCAAGGTTTAAAAAAACATAGCTTTACAAACAAACCTTTAATAATTTACACACTTCAGCAAGCTCTAACAGCAAAAAACTCCTATAATGAAATGCAATACAACATACAAAATCAATAAAATATGCATAAATGCACACAAATCCTTTTAAACCTAATAAACAAAAAGAAAAAAAAAACATACACTTATTTCATACGTAATAAAATTCTTATATAACCGAAGTTCAAAAGTTTTGAAAAAAGTTTAACCAAATCCTAATAAATTTTATATAATTATATGTCAAATGTAAACCCTACATGTTACAGTAAATAATCTTCCAACGCATCAACGTTATTAGCTAAATATCAAATGCAAAAGTTATTTTTTTTATTCTCAATGAATTGTTCCAGGCATGCGACCCTCTCCTCCAACATATCACAGTGATCAAGGAGCTCCTTATGTTTTCCAACCAAATTAAGATATTGCTTCTCTAGTTGGTAACTTTGAATATCTATTTCTTCACAAGTTTTCTAAAACATCCATTTAAAAAAGTCCTTATAAATAAAGCTAATATCGATAGTATCAA
>JBBYHM010000022.1:8017484-8045024 GCA_038381775.1 Adansonia rubrostipa | reverse complement strand
CAAGCTAATTTCCGTTGTGATTTTGTTTCCTTCCATCTTTTATCTCACAGCCGAAGCAAACTCAACTTTCTTATACAAAATTTGTCATAACAACGATACAACTTTCTCAAGGAATAGCACTTATGGAACCAATCTCAATCTCCTCCTCTCTTCTCTCTCCTCCAACGCCAACCGGAGTGACGGCTTCTACAACATCACGGTGGGGCAACAAGAACCCGACAAGATCTACGGTCTCTTTCTTTGTCGAGGGGATGTCACCTCGGATATTTGTCAAGACTGTGTCACTGCGGCTGCTAGAAATGTCACTAGTCTTTGTCCTGTGGGAAAAAGTTCTTTGATATGGTACGATAAGTGCATGCTTCGTTACTCGAATGAATCTATCATTTCGACAATGGAAACCAGGCCTGGTGCGGCCATATGGGATAACAAGACTCTCACGGAAGAAGACGACTTTGTCGACATAGTAGCATCTTTGGTGAAAGATGTGGCAAGTGAGGCAGCGGACGCTCCAACGGGTGCTAAAAAGTTTGCCACGAAAGAGGCCAATCTTAGTGAGTCTCAAACGCTGTACAGCCTTGCTCAGTGCACGCCAAATCTTTCCGGCATGGATTGCAACTTATGCCTCCAGAGTGCAATTACAGAGTTCTCAGATTGTTGTCGTCAAAAAGAGAAGGCAACTCGAGCAAGCTCATTGTTGCCTAGCTGCAACGTTCAATATGGATTAACCCCATTTTATACCAAAACTGCAGGGGGATCACCAGGGTCTGAGCCATCTCCTCGACAGCCAAGAGATTCAGGTTTCCTTTAAGACTTTTATTTTAAATGTTAGTGGTTTTCAATTGGAATTTTTTTCCTCTTTTTGCTTTGAATTTATCTTATAAGGTAAAATTGAGATCCAAAAACAGATCGAATTAGTGTTAGGGAGTATATATTTCCTTCTATTTGGCTCTGGATCTTTAAATTAACTAATCCTCCGAGAATGGACGCTGCACAATCCTTGAACTTGGAGGCACTTTCATCTTTTCTCTGACTTTTCAGCGTAAATTTCAATGGTCATGGAAAAAACTTCCCAGCAGTAATGGCAGGGGTTTCTTTGACCATATAGGCGAACTGGCTAAGGCATTGACTCTACAAGTACACATATGTTAAAGATCTAAAGCCAGACTATCATCACGGCATTTGATCAGAAGGCTAAATTTAGGTTCAAGTCAAATGCAACCTGAAAATGCAGTAAAAATAGAAGCTTACTCGTCCAGGTTCTAGTTTTTAGGAGTAATTTAAAAAAAAAACCCATATTCTTTACCCTTACCCTGCTCCTTCAGGACTCTGTTCTGGCTAGTAAAGCTGTTCAAGATTTAGAGTGGGTCTGGTTTAAAATGGCCGGGTTTGGATATATATTTTTATTCGGGTAGATTTCATTCAGTTCGAATTATTTTTAATTAATAATAAATATTTTTAATTTAAAATTAATTATAAAAGTATATGAATATTGATATAAACCTAATTTTTTAACAAGTTAATATTTTTTTTGAATAATAATTCAGGCTAATAAACTGAGCTAGACTAAATTCGAATTTGGGTAAAAAATTTAATTAAATACTGGGCTGCGGCCTGGTTCGACCAATGAACAATTCTGGTTGAGAGTGAGTCCTTCCATGTTATTAGGGGAGACCTACAATATTTGCATTCGATTGCTACATTCATAAAGAGTACTGTCTCATGCAACAAAAAGGCAAAGCTCACTTGCCATCTTTATGCAGGCAAAAGGAAGTTCTCATCACAAACACACGCTTACATTATTGTTCCAACGATTGGTTTCTTGGTGGTTCTATCGACATTTTGTTATTGCATTCTAAGAAGGAAAGCAAGGAAGAAAGCCAATTTGCTGAAGGAACAGAATGGTACAGTGAAACAGTCTAGTTATATGTTAGCATATGGTTAATAAGTTATCACTTCTCCTATTTGCTCTTTTTCAAATGAATTACTCTGTAATTAATGTCATTTCACTTGCCTGATTGTTGTAATCTATAGATAGGAGCAAGGCTAGAACCGTGCACTCTTTACAATTTGATTTGAGTACTATTGAAGCAGCTACAAACAATTTCTCTGCTGCTAACAAGATCGGTATGGGTGGATTTGGCAGTGTGTATAAGGTAGAAGTTTATAGTATTATTGTAGCTTTGTCTAATCCATTATTTTTACGGCAACTTGGACTGTTTGAGTTTTTAACAATAGCTTCAGAACTTGATCAATGCCTATGGTTTCTCAATCAGGGTACAACTGCAAATGGACAAGAAATTGCTGTGAAGAGGCTATCGAGAAGTTCTAAACAAGGTGCAGAGGAATTCAAGAATGAGGTTGTGTTGGTAGCCAAACTTCAGCACCGGCATCTCGCGAGGCTGCTGGGATTTTGCGTGGAAAAAGAAGAGAGGATGCTTGTCTATGAATTTGTCCCCAACAAAAGCCTCGACTACTTCCTATTTGGTCTGGCCCTCTTCAACATAAGTTTTCACCGAAGCAGACATATATTTTCTGTTTAGTTCATTAAATCTGGATCACTTCCTTAAGTCTTGAGGCCATGATGTATGCAGATCCTGAGAAGCAAAAACAATTGGATTGGCCAAGACGTCTCAAGATAATTAAAGGAATCGCTCGGGGGCTGCTATATCTTCATACGGATTCAAGGCTCAAGATTGTACATCGTGATCTCAAACCTAGTAATATCTTGTTGGATGAGGATATGAATCCCAAAATATCAGATTTCGGCATGGCTAGAATTGTTGAAGAAAATCACAACCTTGAATATACCAAGAAGATTGTTGGGACATAGTAAGTTTCCTAGCCCATAATCTTTGTTTCTACAACTGATAAAATGGACCATGTCTTGGTTAAATTCCGTACCTTTTTTTTTGTTTCAATTAGGCTTAAGTATAATTAGTAAAGAAGCCATTACTATCATTGTTATACTGACAAGTGCCCCATTTTAGTGGTTACATAGCTCCAGAATATGCATTGCATGGGATCTTCTCTTTCAAATCCGATGTGTATAGCTTTGGGGTCTTGACACTAGAAATTGTAGGCGGCAAAGCAAACACCAGTTTCTATAATCCTGAAAGTGCTGAGAACCTTCTAAGCCATGTAAGTCCAAGATGGAATTTCTTTTTTGATAATGCTCATATTATTTCCTCTTAAGATAAGAAAGAGGTTGCTTGCGTATTAGGCAACAATGTTGGGATTTGTTACAGGCTTGGAGATATTGGAAGGAGAGGAAGCCGCTGGAGATGATGGATCCGAGTTTAAGAGATTCTTTTGTGAGTGATGAAGTAATTAGGTGCATTCAGATAGGGTTGCTGTGCGTCCAACAAAATCCAAAGGCAAGGCCGACAATGGCGAGAATTATCCCCATGCTTAGCAGTTCTGCTATTAGTTTACCACCACCACAACAACCGGCCTTCTTTTTTGGTGCTGAGAAAGGGGGAAGCTCCTCAGTTGCAGATATGGAGTTGGATCAATCAAAAAGGAGGTTCAAATGCTCAACAAATGAAGTATCTATCACTGAATTTTACCCTCGGTAGCTTGAAACCATTCTTTTGAATTGCAATTAATAGAAGAAAAAAAAATGGTCCATGGATTTCATGGGAAATTATAGCATGTTCTTCAGTCATGTGGTTGCCTGATACATTCCAATGCCTTAAACAAACCGCTCAATGGAAAATTTTCAAAAATTACAAAACATGGAAGAATTTATAGGCAAAGGGCTTGGTTACTGAGCAGCAAACCAGAGTCGTTTATTATTACAATGTATATTTAAACCAATGCAGCACTGAATTTCTAGACAAAGATACAGAAAATATGTATAAGTATCATCTTCAAACTTCATCGAGGATCTAGTTCAGAAATTGAAGCCTCATTCAGAGAGACTTGGGCTTTTTCACGACTTTTAGATTGATAAGATAATGATGACTCAGGCACCGTTTCTCTCTCCTCGATGGAATGCATACAAAATGCAGGTCTGGATGGCACTGGAAGAGAGATGGAATAGCTACTAAGCATTAGAACGACTGACTCCATGTTTGGTCTATAAGCAATATTTTCCTGAACACATAGCAACCCAAGATGGATTGATCTCACTATTTCACTTCTCGAGCCATCCCTAAGAATTGGATCTACAAATTCTATTGCAGTCCCTTCATTCCAAGATTTCCATGCCTGCAAAGATTTGAGAATATTTAACTTTGAACAATTAGCAAATTCTAATCCAGTTATAGCATAAGCACAGGATGAAGCCTACATGGGTTAGAAGAGAGTCTCCCACATCTTGTTTGGAGAAGCTATTGATTTTTTGACCACTAATGATTTCCAAAACCAACACCCCAAAGCCGTAAACGTCAGACTTGAATGAATATTGTCCATGCCATGCATACTCTGGAGCCATATATCCACTGAAGACGGACAAGTTAATCACATAAATGAATCTGAATGGTTGACAAAACCAAGGTCTATATTAACTGCTAGTGCCTGGGGTCCTTGAGTTTTAGACTCACGAGTTAACAATTGCAACAAGTAACAAAAAAATCTTATCATTCTTAATACTTACTAGGTTCCAACGATTCGGCTTGTATCAGCTTGTGTTTGATCAACTGCAAACAATTTTGCCATTCCAAAATCTGAAATTTTAGGATTCATCTCTGCATCTAACAATATATTGGCAGCTTTTAAATCACGATGGATGATTCGGTATTGAGAATCTTGGTGAAGATAAAGAAGTCCCTTGGCTATTCCCTCTATAATTTTGTACCTCCTCTCCCAATTTACTAGTAAACGCTTGACTGGATCTACAAAATTTTCTAAAATCTACGGTTAAAATGTAAATTCAGAATTAAAAATGTTTCCACTCCTGATTAGTCATGAATAAAATACTAATAACCAGAGATGTGCAAATTTTCACCAATATATAACATGTCTTGGACCGCATTCTGCCAAGACAAGCAATCTAAACTAATCAAGAGAATTTCAATTGGTATACTTAAAAGAAGCGCAACTATACCGAATATAAAGTTGTCAAGGCTTGAGTTAGGCAAGAACTCATAGATAAGAATCCTTTCTTTTTGTTCCAAGCTAAAACCGAGAAGCCTAACCAAATTCCTGTGTTGCAGCTTTGCTAATAACAAGACTTCATTCTTGAATTCTTGTTCTCCTTGTCCGGAATTTCCCGAAAACCTCTTTATAGCTACTTTTTGCCCATCTTCAAGCTCACCCTGATAGAATTTGGAACAAAGAACAATGATGGAAAACACTAACTTGTAATTCCTGGTTTTTGTTTTTCAGTTAGTAGTAGTACTAGCAAGTCTTTATTTATTTATCTTTTTGGCACAGATTGAATATTAAATTCAACAACTTTTAACAGAAAATTTGAGATTTTATTATAAATGGAAAATTTGGAAGTTGCGTGAACATGACACAACTATAAGTGTTAAGCCTAGCACTCAGAAAAAAGGAGGCCTCAAAGTCCTCCATTCCTTCTTAATGCGTTGCTACGTCTTGGGCTATTCATGTAAGTGCCTCTTAGTCTTTCGTAATGGATGCCTTGTTAGAGGGAGTGGCATATAAAGGCTGGGAAGGCCATCAAAATGGAGGCTTCCTCTAATATATTCAATCATCCTTTATCTTTTTCTTAATATTGGAAATTTTATAAATCCAATCTTAAATCAATAATCTATATCTATAATATATATAAAAGTAACAACTAAAAAACCACAAATAGTGAACAACATATTGACCCTTGATAATTTATGGTAATAACTATTATGTTCTTAATTAAATAATTAATTAATGATTTTTAAAATATTAAGTAATTTTTTTTATTTCCTAATTAATTCAAAATTCTTATTAATGTAAACCCTTCTTTATTGATATATCTTTTATTAATATTAACTAGTTTTTTATTAATGGATTTTAATTAAATTAAAATATTGATTAATCTTTATTTATTATTTTTAATTAACCTTGAAGCCCTTATTAATGTATATTTTTCATAATATTGATATGTATTTTTTATTATTATCTAATTTTTAATCCCAGTTTAATTAATGATTTTTATTAAATTAAAATATTAACTAATCTTTATTTATTATTTTCTTAATAATTTTGAAGCTTATTAATCTAAATTTTCCTTAATTGATTTTTTTATTAATATTAACTTTTTTTAATCTAAGTTTCTATTAATTATTTTCTTGTTATATTAAGATTTTGAAAATCATTATTTTTATTTTTTGTTAATATTGAAATATTTATTAAAGTAAACTTTTTAATTGGTAAATTGTTATTAAATAAAATAATAAATATTTTTTTAAAAAAATTACTAAAAATGTTAAATATAAATGGAATTTTAATTTTAGTTAACTAATTTTGGGTTATTGAACAAAAAAGAAACAGAATCAAGATAAGAAAGAAAACAACCTGTAGTTTGGGTATTGCCAAAAAATGTTAATACAAATGAAATTGTAATCTTGATAACTAATTTTGGATCATTGAAGAAGAAAGAAACAATATATTCAAAGAAACAAACAATATAAATATAAGAAAGAAAGCAACCTAAGATTTGGATGGATTGTTTTATTTATTTGTTTATTAAATGGTTTGTGGGAAATTTTGAATAGGTACAGAGGTATAGTACTGTAGTTTTTTTACAATACATAATATTACGTTGTAATAAAATCAAATTTATAAATTAAATTTGTCAATTTATCAAATGATTGTTAATAAATTTTAAAATATCTAATTGTATTATATACATTCACATTTTTATTTTATTATTAAATTATGAAAGAATTTTAATAAATAATTTTTATATACAATTATAAATGTCTGGTGACTGTATATAAAAAAATTAATTAATTGAGTATATTTATAAATTAATTACTTGCATAAACAATTAATTTAGAAAATTAATTAGAATATGAACCAATGATTAGAAGTGACGTTTAAAGACTTTAACATAGTATCTATTAAAATTTTACAAACAGAGCTAATACGTTAAATACAATTTTTTAGTTTTAATAAGTTGCTATCGTAATTACTTATCAAAAGTACTTTTTACTTTGAAATATTTTTAAACTAAATGTAATATTCTAAAAAGAAAGCCAATAAATTTCAATGCATTTGTTTTAGTTTCAGTATGTTATTAGTATAACCATTGATAAAAAAATACTAATTTCTTAAGTTATATAATATTTGATAGAAATACTTCTATTAATACTAAATATTTAATAAATAATAATAAATATGAACTTACGCATATTTTAATATGAAAACTTATGACTCATCATAATTATATTTATAATTAATTTATAATGGTGCCTTTTGGTATGAAAATTGGCTCACTTTTTGTTTTTTTATATATTATATATGTATGATATGTCATTTACTGTGGAATTGCATCTTTTATAATTAATCAATTTCTAATACATTATTATTTATAATTAATTATTTTTAATTGATTAATAACTTATTAATGAAACTTATATCTCATAAAAATCAAATAAATTATTATATTTGTATTTATCATTATTTTTATTTTTTAAATTATAATGTTATTTTCTTATTATATTAATTAATATGCACAATTCTTCCATTAATAAGCTCTTGAACTAAAAAAATGATATAAAAAATAATTATATTGATGTAATTTAGAGACATCAAGGGATATTTAACTTAAAATATATAATAATTGTCATCTTAGAATAACATTTAAATGTAAATTACATTTTATCTTTTAATTTTTAAAAGAACATTGAATTATTTTATTTAATTATTATTTTTCCTATTAATAAATACACTTATCTGTTACTTGATATAGACTGTGATGAGATTTTATTGTTAGATGACAAAGTGTTCATCCTTTTTAAGAAAAGGAACATATTTCAATATAAAAGTATGTAATTTAATGATTTAATTATGAACTAATATGATATGCTGACAAAATTGCAAAACTTAAATGTAAATATACTGAATAACCTTGTGTTACTGAATATATATATATATATATATATATATATATATATATATAAATGTTTCTAACAAGCACACCCAATGTTAACTAAAAATTAATTAAACTATTCATAACTTTATGTTATATAAGATTCCTAAAAGTAGTTGATAAGGATGTGCAATGTTATTAACAATTAGAAAAAAAGCTTTATGAAATAATCATGTATATGGTTAAAGCATCAAGTTACATCTTTCTACATTGAAAATCTTTTTAAATTTAATATTTTTATTTTATTGAGTATAATTAAATGATTAATAACATATTAATAAATTTAATAACTATTATAGTATATAAGAATTTTTAATGATTGAAATCATTGTATTTTTACTTTTTAAAATAAAGATAAAATTATTTTAATATGAAATTGTTCATATAATTATATATTAAATTAATTATTTTTTTCATAAATATTATTAACATTAATTCAATGTTTTTTCTTAATATTTCCATATTATATTCCTCAAAACATATATCTTTCACATGGAATGCATGTGTTGTGAAAACTTTTACCTTATAGACAAAACCAAATCCACCTCGTCCAAGCATGTTTGAATCCGAGAAGTTTGCTGTTGCAACTCGTATCGCATTGAAGTCAAATTGCAACGATTCCACATAGTTTTTGTCATCTGCGGGTTAACAAAGAGGCAATTAAGTTATAACATGTGAAAAGGAGAGGAGAGCAATTGCAAATTTTTCTTTTACTCAATGGCTCTTATTTCAAAGCTATGTCAAGCTAACACATTGTTTGCCTTCTGTTTGTGTTCGATTAAAATACTCATATTAAGTTATAACAGAAATTAATCTGTTTAAAAAATGCAAGGGTCGATTTTGTGAAATAGTGAAGTTATACTATAACAAAAAGGGAAAAAAAAAAAAAAAGAAAATATAAAACTTTGATCATCCTGCTTTGTCTTCGTCCTCCTCTTAAGGAGAACAGCTATTGCAAGTATGACAAGAACAGCCACGACGATGATAATTGGAACAACCATAATAACTGGGATTTGGGATGAACGGCCTCCGTTTTCTGCACAAGCAAGAACTTAGTTAGTATTTTTTTTTTTTTTTGACAAGATACCGATTTATTCAAAATTTTCATTTACATGAATTTTTTCGTGAACCAGCATGCCATCAAGCAGACCCGTACTTACCTTCTGTGATTGTGGAGTTCACTGACTTCGGAGCGGAAGGACTAGCAGGTGCGGATGTAGGAGATAAGGATGTAGCACTAGTATTAGAATTAGATGTATAGAAGGGATAGAGTTCCCACCGAATAAAACAGTTAGGCATATAAAGAGAACCTCCTTGTTTCCCATGACAACATCTTTCATAGTTACTCACGGATTGCCTTAGGCAGGTATCACAATCATTCTGTGATAAATCTGGAGTGCATTGCATTTGTGTATATATCGTTTGAAAGGTTGCAAAACCTGCTTCCCCAGTTGCATACTTAAGCGTAGAAGAGCCAGTGGAAGCCTTTCTCACCACACTGTCCATCAATTTCTCCCAAACCGTATCAAATTGTGTTAAGTTCAAGTTGATGTCGGTCGGGCTATAGCCAAATTCCACCGCAGTTAGCTCCAGGGTTCCAAAAAACGAGCGATTTGCATAGCGTGCAAGACACAGTTCCCCTGACCACGCATAGGCTTCTTTCCGGTTAGAACACTTAGCTATGAGAAGGTGAATTGAGGCATTTAGACAGCCGTAACACCCATCTGAAGTCAAGTCTCCTTTGCACAGCCCAAGAGCGTAAACTTTTTCGGAGTCTTGACCAATAGTGGAATTAAAGAAACCACCATTTGCAGAGACATTACCTGGGAGAGAATAGAGAATCAGGTCCCGGTTTTTGCCATATGCACTGTTAGTTGTGAAATTACCAGTGTCATAGCATCTTTCGGCAGTAGCAAGAATAATGCTAATAAGCAGATAGAAGAGAATTAAAGCAAGAGCTTTAACCCACATTTTGTGATTCTATAATTTGAGGGATTGAAAACAAAAAAGTAGTAACTTTTATTTCAGTTTTTTTTTTTGGCCAGAGGAGAAGAGTTGTTATTTTCGAAAAGCAGTGCCCAAGCAAAAGCATGCCTCAAGCAGCTAAGCTAATCTAATATTATGATGAGCCAGTTTCGGACGTCTCGTTGCGTTGCAGTAAATACGGAATTTAGTCTTTGGAAAGATGTGGAATTCTCGGAAATTCCTTCATTCACCAATTTATGAAAGAGACAGGTGTGGTCTGGTTAGGTTAATGGACTATAAGCCCGTAATTAATAATGACGATTACAATGAGAACATGGTTCAAACAGGGTGCGAATAATCGAGAACCATGGAGAATTACAAAAAAAGCAACCGGCTGAAAATATTATTTGTGTAATTATAATAATTTTTTTTAAAATAAAATGAAATATTAAAAATTAATTAAAAATATAATTAGATTTATTCAAAGATGAAGTTACTCATTTTTGAATAATAATTATATTTATATTATTATATATTTATATAAATTTTAACATATTAATAATTAATATTACATAAATTTTTACATAATCGTATATTTATATAATATTTGTATAATTTTTTATATCATATTATTTTTATAATATTTTAATTATTTTTTTTATTATGTTCAAAATCGCCAACATGTTGATTTTAGTGAATAATTTTTTTAAAAAAACTTTTAACCCATTTTATTTTAATGGTAAACAATAAAGAAGTTATTTATATTTTTCAATCAAACAGGTGATATTCATGTTATCTTTTTTTCTTGAAATATAAAAAGCGTAACTAGTCTTATTTTCTAATTAAAAAAATAATGTTAAAGGCAAAAAAATTTCTTAAAAAGGTAATTAGATGATCATTAATTAATGCTTATACAAAATCCTTTTGGGGTGATGGCACTGGTAGTGACATTTGCACATAAAAGTAGCTATGAGTCTGTTGTTGTCGCTATTAATATTAAAAAATAATTAAAATATAATATAAATATAGTATTAAAATTATATAAATATGACATAAATTTAAATCAATTAATTATCATAGTTAGGAGTATTTTTTCTTTTATTATTAGGGTTTATATATAATATATAATATCATTTATTTTTGGGTCTTCATATGCTGATAAACACTAATTAAGAATTATCTAATTTTATTTTTAAGAATTTTTTTGGCCTTTAAAATTATTTTAATTGAATTAAAAATATTAATTACACTTTTTCTAAAAAAAAGTACTAAAATTTAACATGAATTATGTTATATTTCAAGAAAAAATAACATGAATCTCACCTTATATGATAGAAAATATCAATGTGTAAAATTAAAAAGAAATTCAATAAAATCAATGTATTGATTCGATATGAAAAATTATATGAATATAATATAAATACGTAAATTTATAAAAATTTATGTAATATAAATTATTAGTATATCAAAATTTATATAATATATAATAATATAAATATGATTATGACATAAAATGAGTAACTTCATTTATAAATAAGTTTAATTATATTTTTAATTAATTTTTAGTATTTTATTTTTTAAAAAAAGTTTTTGTTACAGTAAATTAAATAATATTTTTCATCAATTGCACCGTTTGTTCTCGCCTGTTCACACCATAATATTCTCATGGTAGTCGACAAAAAGGAAAAATTGAAAAGAGAGACATTTCCAGGTTTCTTCCTATAGGAATTACGAGGTTGAAGTTGACGGTTAAAGTGACTCACGTGAAGGAACTTGGCTTTCGCGGTATTTTCTTGATTTGCCAAGTCGAAGTCCAAAGTCTTCCTACAATTTCTGTGGGAGTAATAATGGGCAACAGTGCTTTTACACTGTATTTTAATCTTTTCATTATTAAATTACATATTTTCTTTTTTTTTTAATTTCAAATTAAAATAAATAAAAAATTATTAGTGATATTAAATAAAATTTATTTTAAGTGATAATTTAATTTTATAAAATATGATATATAAAATATTATATTAATTTAATTTTTATCTAAAACTTAAAAATTCATTAAAAACTCAAATTTATATTTTATATTTTATAAATTACATCATTATTTAAATAAATTTTTTTAATATTATTAATAATTTTTATTTATTTTAATTTTAAATATATATAAATAAAAATATTTAATTTAATAATAAAAAAAATTAAAATGCAGCTTTTATTACAATACTGCAAAAGTGGGAAAAAAGAACTGCATCGAAAAATTCTTCAACAAAATGTGTAATTTATCCATCTCATCCTATTTTAATTAAAAAAATAAAAAATTTGAACAAAAATTCAAACCTTAAATAATTATTTATTTTAATTTTGTCAGGTTTCGAAACCTTGTAACTCGTTTTTCCTGATGAAAACGTTCCAACGAGTTTTCGGCAACGGAATGGCTTTCCTTTCGATCGGACACTTTTTTTTTTTTGGAAGTTTGTTTGGGATGTTGATACAATTAAATTGAGGAGCAATGGAGTTTTTATTTTTAAAGAATGAGGGTAATGAAAATTAATAATTACATTAAAGGAAGTTAAAACCATCAAAATTATTGGGAGGGAAACCTTTAATGAAAATTTTCAATTCCTTTAAAATTTTAACCGGCACCAGTTCCTTTCAATCTCCTATAGTAATAAAAAATTAATAAATATTTTATATTAAATTTTAAATTAATTAAAAAATAATAAAAATTAAAAAATATTTTATATTAATACTTATATATTTTTATGATTAAATTTAAGTAAAAATAATTTTTTATTTATTTTTATTGTATGTTTATATTGTCTTATTTACATAAACCAACCTCTTCAAGAAATAAACTGAATCCTTCAATAAAAAATATACAAATTAAGAAAAAAATAAATTATTTTACGAAAAGAATTGCTCTTTAAGCTAAAAATATTATTTTTACTATAGATACATAAAATTATGCTATATGTACATCTTATTTTTATTAAATATATATTATTTTTATTACATATATATATTATTTTATTTAAAAAAATTAACTTCTCTATAAAAAGAATCAACTTTTAAATTAAAAGTACATAAATTAAAAAAAATTAAATCTTCTATAAAAAAATGACTCTTAAGCCAAAAAATACATAAATAAAAAAAGTGACCCGAAAGGATCATTTTTACCGTATAATTATCCTATATCTATATATTATTTTATTCGAAGTTATTGATTTTTTTACGGGAAAAAACGGTAAGCCAAAATTATAATTTTTACTATTTCTTTATCCGAATTCTATCAGCTCGGCAAAGATTTTTCTTATAGAAAATAACCAAATTATCAAATTGTTGACGTGGGTATTGGGATGTGATTTCAAAAGCCAGGTTTTTATTTATTTTTTAAGATATAATGGATTATTATTATTATTTATTGCTTAAAAATTTGCAGAGAAATGCAAAGATAGTGGGAGAAAAGCAAGTCGAAACTGGGACATCGAGTTGTATTTAGAATGAAATCAGAGATGGAGGTAATCGATGATGGAGACAAATGGAGGAAATATGGGAAAAAGCGCAAGAATAATCGGAATCCAAGGTAATTTGCTAATTTTCAGTAGAAAATTATCATAAGAAGAAGACGACGACGACGGCGATGGACGGTAGAAAATTTGTTACGCTATTAAAGAAATTAGAGTAATGATGTTTCCTGATTTTGATGGTTTTCATTTTTCTAATTATCATTTCAATTACCCCTTTTTCTAAAAATAAAAAGTCGTCCTAAATCTAATTTTCCTTTGAAATTTCTACCTACCTGTCGTTGGCCACTTTTTTGCCAATTAAATACATTTCTTTTTCCAGTTTTTTTTCCAGACCTAGAACGATAAACAAATAGATAGTTTCACAAATTATTTGTGATCAAGTATAATTTGTTTTCTATTTATTTATATTTATCTATTAAATTAAATAAATAATTATAAAATATAATTTTAATATTCATTTATCAAATGAACAGAATTAGAAGATTGTGTGTTCAGTTTATTAATGTTTATAACAAATTTATTTATTGTTCATTTAAGATTTGTTTATGAATTTGTTTAAAGTCCAATTAAATTTTATTTATTGTTTGATAATAATAATAATAATAATATTCATTTCATTTATTTATAATAATATATTAATTTTATTATTTTATATTTAAATTCAAAAAAAGAATATCAAAAGTAGAAACAAAAGTTACGTAAACTTAAATCCTAATTATTTGTTAATTGTTCATTTAGATATTTTTAGTTGCTCGTGAACTTATTAGATTATATATTCATGAATATATTTATTTAATGCTCATAAACAAATTCCTTTAATTTAAAAAGAAGACGCAATAACCAGTCAATACCAAGGCGACATATTTGAAATTGTAACCTCAGTAACAGAATAGATTCCATCATTTGAAATGCATTGAGTTGGTTCTGTTACAGAACGTCCAATGAAAAATGCAGGTTCTGTCGGTAGAACAACGTTATGGTGTTATTGTTTGTCAACGTGACAGCCATAGTCAACATGGTTGATCTATTTGCTGGGTCTTTTTGCACACACAATAGCCCAATGTGAATACATTTAAATACCTCAATAGCCACAGATGACTCAACAAGTTGCTCATCTATTAGCCCCATTCCTTCACCTTTAGACCATAGCTTTGACGCTTACAATTGTTACTTAGAGTTAGCCTAGAGTGTGTGTGTGTGTATATATATATATATAAGAGCATTAATCTATTTTTTGAAGAAAAAGAGATGATCATTCAAAACGTTTAAAAGTAAAGAGGTTTTCACCAGACTGAAGATGAAAAACATTATTCCTTTTTTCATTTATAATATATCGCAAAAGGACTCCAAAACTAAGAACATCATATTTGATAGAAAAAAGCCCTTTCATAGCATATTCGGGTGCCATATATATGCTATTTTAGTTTATAAGAAGCAATGAAGAAAGATTAAAACAAAATTAGATG
Source organism: Adansonia rubrostipa (assembly GCA_038381775.1). NCBI lineage: Eukaryota > Viridiplantae > Streptophyta > Magnoliopsida > Malvales > Malvaceae > Adansonia > Adansonia rubrostipa. The sequence goes on along the minus strand of JBBYHM010000022.1, from coordinate 8,030,034 downwards.
ATCATTGAAAACTCCAGAAAGAATCGATTTTCAGTCTGAACATTCAAAATTGTACTATCATGAATGCCTTGGTAACAAAATAAGTTTTGTTCTAACTGCTAACAATGAAACATATTTGCATGGCATCCTTTCCACTTGCATGATATTAATAGGGTGGATATATTTCTCAGAAATGATCTGAAAATTAGTAAACTCTGCAATTGACAGCTTTTCATTTTCACTAGTCTAGAGCTGATTCCTGCTTTTAAGGTGAAAAGTGAAAATTTTAATAAATGTGGATAAGATACAATTGGCAAAAATGAATAACAAAGAAAATCTCAAACTACAAAAGAAATATAACCCCACAAGCTTATGAGGCAACGAGTTGGGAAGAATCTGTAGACTTACTATGTTCCAACTATTCTATTTGTATTTGCTTCATTTTGATGTTCACCAAAAATTTTTGCCATACCAAAATCTGAAATTTTTGGGATTCATCTCATCATCAAGTAAAACATTACTTGCTTTAAGGTCTCTATGGATAATTCTAAGGCGAGAATCCTCATGCAAATACATGATATCTTGGGCAGTTCCGTTAATAATTCTGAATCGTTTCTGCCAAGCCAGTTGCGCAGCAAAGCTCTAATCTGATAAATGCTCGAAAGGATTGAAAAAGATACAAAAAGAAATGACTAGTTAAATATTCACACTTATTTCAATTGTAAGATAATGCTGCTGGTTAAAGATTCAAGGTCCAAGGATCAAACTGAACAAGAACACGTCAGGGCTACTGTTGGGCATGAATTCATATACAAGCAACTTTTTCGTTTTTCTCAAAAGCAATATCCTAGGAGCCTCACAAGATTTCTATGTTGTAATCTGGCAATTAACATTGCTTCATTCTTGAGCTCAAGCAGCCCTTTACTCGAAGTTCTTGAGAGCCTTTTAACTACAATTTCTTTACCATCTGATAGCATACCTTGGAAGAATTTATTAATTTATGAAACATACTACAACTCAAAATGAAAATGCCCCATGAATCTTAAATACTAAGATACTTCATTCACTACAACTCTCTAATCAAGTGATAAAAATTCCTAACCACAATTATTTACCTTGTATACAGGGCCAAATCCACCTTCTCCTAGCTTATTATCAACATAAAAATGATTTCTCGCTGCATCTAAAATATCCAATTGAATTGAAGGAAACTCCTGAGATCTTCTCACATTTTCTAGATTAACATTTTCACTTAAGTTCTCATCAGGAACTCTGCCCACTACCAAGCCAAGTAATTGAACTTCTTGGCTATCTTCTTTATCCTCTGTTATGAAACAAAATTTGATTAGCATAAGAACATAACACAAGTTTGTATATGCCAGCATGATCTAGTGCATACCTTGGATGTTTCTCCTCCTCCATATGAAGTAACCACAAGCAGAAAACAAAGCTAGTCCAAGAGTCGCCGATAAATTTGCAGCAAGTGGAATCCTAATCGGTTTGTTTTGTTTCTTGTCTCCTGATTTTTTTTTTAAATGAGTTTTATTAAGAACTTGAGAAGTAAATGTAATAGCATACACAACTACTCGACCAGCCTTTAACAAGCAGCAGAGCGAAGCTTGCAACTCATTTCCTAAGACATTATTTAGACAAGATACTAAGGGTGATCGCTACCCATCTCCACTAAAGATAAATAAAGGATGGCTAATAAAATTCAGGATGGAGAGGATGGGTAATAAAAACTCGACCTGTTCCGTGGATTCTACACTAATCAGCGCCAAATGGGAGTTTTTCCTTTCTTGAAAAGTGGACGTAAGGTGGAGTGGGCGGTTTTAGTATACACTTCTTCGCTTTGCCCGCTTTTCAAAATTATTATTTTATTCCTTAGAGTATTTTATATATTTCTTTTATGTTTTTATATAATAAATATATACTAAAATCATGTATATTTATATATTTATGTATATTATATATGTACACTGAAAAATTATGTATACTAAAATGATATTCATGAATAAATTATAATACATTTCTTTATTATATTAAATTAAAATTATTAGTAAAGAAGTAAAGTGAAGTACCGTGGAGCATTTATGAATATAACCGATGTCCACGGAAATAGAAGTTTTGAACATCTATAAAAGAGCAGGGCGAAGATAAATAAAGTAATTTGCCCCACCTTGCTTGATTACCATCTCTAAATAAAACCACGAAGACAGAGGATAGAGATGAATAGGATAAGAAGGATTGAGCAGAGGGACTCGGTAGCTTCGTTGGCTATGAGGAATGCTAGCTTTAGAAAAGAAAGCTCTGAAACCATATTAAAGATTAAATGAATAATTGGTTTCTATACTACCAATTTGTAATTTTGCACGTCTAGAATATCAGATAACTACAAGAGGTTATTACAAAAAATGTTACAATAGTAGTTGATTTTAATTGTTTATAGATGTTTGATACCTACTGGTATGGAATATTTTGACAAGATGCCTATTTATTCAAATTTTCATCTACATCAATTTCGTCGCAAGCCATCTAGCAGATGCATATTAAATTACCTTTTGTAAGTGTGGGAGGACTACCAGGTGTGGGTGGATACGAGGATGGAAGAGTAGTAGCAGGATTAAATGTATAGAAGGGATTTAAAACCCATTCGAACCAACAGCTCGGCTTCCTAATAACACCTCCTTGCTTCCCATGGTAACATCTTTGATAGGAACCCACGGATTCCCTGAGGCAGGTTATCACAATCCATCCCTGATAAATCTGAGTGCATCGCGTTAGCGCATATATCATTTGAAATGTTCTAAACTCGGCTTCCCTAGTTGCATATTTAAGCTTGGAAGAGCCCGCAGAAGCTTTTGTCACCAAACTGTCCATCAAATTCTCCCAAACCAAGTCAAATTGTGCTAACTTCGAGTTAACGTCGTCCATGTTATAAGTTGCTTCACGGGGACCTAGCTCCAGAATTCCAAAAACCGAGCGACTTGCATAGCGTACAAGACATGGATCCGGTGCCCATGAAATGGCTTCTTTCTTGTTGGGACTGTTAGCTATGAGATCGTGAATTGAGGAATTTGGACAGCTATAACTAACTTCTGCAGTGAAGTCTCCTCTGCAAATCCCAAGAGCGTAAACTTTATTGGAATTTTGGCCAATAGTGGCATTAAAGAAACCACCATTTGCAGGGACATTAGGTGGGAGAGACGCTAGAATAAGGTCCCGGTTTTTTCCTTACGTACTATTAGTTGTGAAATTACCACTGTCATAGCATCTTTGGGCAGTGGCAAGAATAATGCTAATAAGCAGATGGGAGAGAATTAAAGCAGGAGCTTTAACCCAACATTTTGTGTTTCTATAATTTGAGGAAGTTCAAAGCAAAAAAGTAGGAATTCTTATTTCAGTATTTTTTTCATTAGATGTATTTGCTGGATTCTTGAGTTGGAAAGAGGTGCCTATGCATGCTAAAGTCTTGAGCAATTAATGTAATGACCAAGTTTCGAAGGTCTTCCACTTCCCAGGTTACTATACATACAGAGATTTAGCCTTTGGAAAGATATGATTTCCAAGAAATTATTCCTCATTCACAACTTTATGACAGATAGCTATGGTTAATGGACAATCGTCTTTTGGATTCCTTAATAGGTGAGCATGACTATAAGCCCGTAACCGCTTATATAAGTTAATGACAGAAATAAAAGGAGATATTTCCAGGTTTCTTCCTATAGGATTAGGAGGTTGAAGTTGCAGTTGACAGCCAAAATCACCGACGCCAAGGATCTTGGCTTCTGGGATTTTTTTTTTTTTTTTAAATTGTCCTCGTCAAAATCCAAAGTCTGCCCGTAATTGCTACGGCATGGGAGTAGTAAAGTGGTTTTGTCAGGTTTCGAACATTGAATCTCGTTTTTTGCTGGTTAAAACGTTACCACGTGGTTTTGGCAACGGTATGGTTTTTCTTCCATCGGTCCCACTTTCTTTGAAGTTTGATTGGCTTCTTTGAATTGACTACCTGCCTGTCAATCACACGCTAGTTTTCTTCGTCATTTAAAGACATTTTCACAATTTTTTTGACCAATTTGTCTTTAATTAGTCCTCACTTCTCACAGAGCCTTAATCAAATAAACATTTCACGAATTATTTGTGAACACGAATATTTTGATTTTGATTTTTTTATTTTTATTTATAAAATTAAATAAATAATTATAAATTAAAATTTTATATTTATTAAACAAATAAAATTTAAGCAATGAAAGTTTATTTTGTTTATATTTATAAATAAATTTACAGTTCATTTAAAGTTTGTTTATAATTTATTTAAAACTCAATTAAAACTTATTTATTTTTCAATATAAACTAATAACGTAATTCTTTTTTATTTATAATGATATATTTATTTTATTATTTTATTTTTAAAATTTGAACTATAATATCAAAAGCGTAAGTAAAAACAAAATAAAAATTACCTAAACCAAAGCCTTAATTGTTTGTTTATTATTCATAAATATATTTTTAATTATTTGTGAATATATTCGATTATTTGTTTTATAATATGTTCGTTTAATACTTGTGAAATTATTTAATTTAAATGAATTTAGTTTGAATAAACCTATTAACAAACAAGCTTAGCTTAAACACAATTTTAAAATTCTTAACAAACTTAAACTAAATACGAATAGATTAAAAAAATGGTAAATAAACGAAAATGAACTAAAACTTGCTTGTTCAAGCCTGATTCATTTACAGCCTGCTAGACAATCACCTTGGCAACCAATTTATAATTTTAACTTCATTAACCGAACTGACTCTTATCTTCTGAAGGGGGTTGAGTTGGTTCCATAGCAACTAAATGTTGAACGGAAAATGTAGTCTAAATTACGAGCAATCTTCAGGAGAGCCTCCTTTGCAAAGCGCAAGTTCATAAACTTTGTAAGACTCTTGGCCAATGGTGGCAGTATAGAAACCACCATTTGTAGAGACATTAGCTGCCAGAGGAGCAAGAATAAGGCCCCGATTTTTGCCATATGTACTATTAGTTGTGAAATTACAAGCTTAAAGATGCAGCCTAAATCTTCAAACCTTATCGAGGAACGATGTCCGAAATGGAAGCCTCATTTTGGGTAAATTGGATGGCTTCGGTTTTGGAATCATCCAATGCTACTAAATTTATATTGCCATTTTGTAATGACGATTCCCCGAATGCCAGAGAAGAGTTTAGGTAGAATCCAGGCTTTGAGGGCTCTGGAAGAGAGTAGGTGGAGGTGCATCTACTGAGAGTAAGAACAATAGAAGCCATAGTTGGTCTGCTGGCAATATCTTCTTGAGCACAAAGCAATCCGAGACGAATATATTTCATAATTTCATTTCTGGAACCACCCCTCGGAATAGGATCTATTACATTCAAACCTGTTCCGTTCTTCCAATTTTTCCATACCTGAAAAATATAGCAGTTTGATACCAGAAATTAGCACTGGTCAAATTCCCAGAAAAATGGAAAATGTTTTCTTTTCTTTTTTTTTTTTCCAATGTTGTGTTAATTATTGATCAGTATGTATTCCATAAGTTGGAAGACTCCCTGCCTCCTCATGGAAGAAATGACTGATTTTTTTTACCACTGATGATTTCCAAAACCAACACACCAAAGCTATAAACATCAGACTTGACTGAGAAATGTCCTTGTTTTACGTACTCTGGAGCTATATAGCCACTATAGACAATAACAAATAAAATAAATTTCAGCAACAATTGAATATTTATCTTGTCAAATTTATGCTTTAGTCCCAATGGGGAAGGAAGTTTTGACTATCACGTTAGAGAGGAGACTTATACCAATGTTCCCACAATTCTAGATGTATCAGTATGAGTTTTATCCAAATTGAACAACTTTGCCACTCCAAAATCTGAAATTTCAGGATTCATCTCTTCGTCCAATAGAATGTTATCAGCTTTTAAGTCTCTATGAATAATTCGCTGTCAAGAATCTTCGTGAAGATAGTGAATCCCTCGAGCAATTCCCACTATAATTTTATATCTATGTTCCCAGTTCAATAGCACACGCTTGGTTGGATCTGCAAATTTACAACAAGTTACTCACTGAATGGTAAAACTATGCCAATAACAAAGATAGATGTATAATTGCATCTACCAAGCAATGCGTCAGAAAGAAAAATGGAATTTAGTTCTTGAACTGAATTGGAGCAGTCATACGAAATATAAAGTTGTCCAGGCTTGATTTAGACAAAAACTCATAGATAAGAAGCCTTTCCTCTCCCTCCAACCAAGAACCTATAAGCCTAACCAAGTTCCTGTGTTGAAGCTTCGCCATTAACAGGACTTCATTCGTAAATTCTAGTACGACCTCTTCACAGCTATTTCTTGTCCATCAGGAAGCGTGCCCTAGCGCAAAAAACAGAGAAAATATGAATCCCAATCCTAATAGAAAATTCAAAATTGACTCATATGGTCTCTAGTTACCTGTAAACAGTACCAAATCCACAATGTCCAAGCTTATTATTGTCGGAGAAGTTATGCGTCGCTTCTTTGATAGTGCAAAAGTTGAGTTGCAATGACTGCCTTCTAAAGTCAAATGGCAATCTGGTGCTAACATTTTCATCTGCAACTTCACAGATTGAATTGGTAAACCTATGTAAATGGAAAAATGGAAATACCTATATGGTTTGATCTTATGATCTTGATCGTTTCTTTCTTTTTTTTTTTTTTTTTGAAAACACCTTATGTTCTTTATTACAGACTGAATCTGATTTTTGAGGCACAAACATATTTGACATGCAATTTCAAAGTATTAAGCAAATTAAATCATTTTCCTATTATGTCTCTGAAATTTCAAGGGCTTTGAAGCAATTCTAATGAAGATATATAGTTATCGGAAACAAAAACAAAATGAAAGGGTCACCTACTTTTCTTCTCCCATTTCATCTTCTTCCTCATCCTTCGAAGCACGGTGCAAGTAAGAGCCACAAATACCATTAAAGTAACAATCGGAACAACGATGAATATAGCTGTCCGAGATGTGGCGTTTCCTTTATCTGCAAAAGCCTGCAACATATAGACAAAATGAATTCCGTATTTATAGGAAATGGAACATTATAATAGGTCCTATGGGGGCAAAAATTGGGTACTTCTGTCTTTCGTGTCTTTAAATACAATTCCTTGTCTATTAAAGAGGTTTGTTATGTAAAAATCCCCTGTACCTTTCTTGGTTATTGTATCAGTAGAATGTGAAGGACGAATATTAGGCGGAGTTGGAGGTGGTGGAGATAGGAACGGGACGTCAGCTGACGATCGGTAGGAAGGATACAAGTCCCATCGAAGAAACAGCTCGGTTTATGGACATGACCTCCCTGCTTCTGATGGCAAGGTTTTCGATAGACATCCACACAAACTCTTAGGCAGTTGGCGCAGTCACTCTGAGATAGATCTGGATTGCACTGCATGAGCGAATATATCCTCCGAAGGCTGGTGAAATCTGTTTCCTCAGTTGCAAACTTCAGCCTAGAGGGGCCCATGCAAGCTTTTATCATCAAACTATCAGTTAAATTCTCCCAAACCAGATCAAACTGTGTTAAGTTTGAGTCTATGTCATTCTGATTACAACCTGTGTTGGTAGGATCTAGCTCCAGGCTTCCAACAATAGAGCGATTTGTATACCGTACTATACATGGTGGATTCCATGGTCCCCATGAAATGGCTTCTTTTTGGTTGCGACACTTGGCTAAGATGTCTGGAGACGCAGAACCGATACGGTCAGAACAAATTTTTGCAGAAGCGTCCCCTCTGCAAAGCCCAAAGCATAAATTTTGTCAGCGTATTGGCCAACGCTGCCATTAGAGAAACCTCCATTTTCTGATACATTAGTCGATAGCGAAGCAAAGATGAGGTCACGGTTTCTACTGTACGTACCATTATTTGTGAAGTTCCCCGTTTCATAGCAAACTTGGGCAGTGGTAAGACCCATGGCTGAGATCATTTGACAGACAAGGAAAACCAAAAAGCTGACAGGCATTGTGGGATTCTGTGCCAGTTTCGAGAGTCATCGATTAATCGGATGTCAAATTGGAGACCTATCCGTGCCGTTGCCCCATCTTTTGGAGACTTCAGCAATTAGAAGGGAACTATATACTTTCCACTTAAATTAAAAAATATATAAATATGTTCTCCTGTAGAGGACCGATGTTTCCACTTCTAGTCCATTTAATTTTAACCAATATCATGATGCCAACTACCTTTCCGTGAAATACAAGTTATTAAATGATATTTCAAACGACACATGATTTTTTTTTTTTTGCCAAAATGATTCATCAATCATCAAGTTCACAAAAACAACCATACTGTTGTGCCCAAAGTTGGTAAGCATTTAACGGTATAAAAAAAGTCTTTATGCATACGGAGTTTGGAGCAAAAAGGATGCTCCCATAATGGGATGTCATAACGTTCAATTTCTTTTATTATTTCTTAACAATAGTTTAATTGTTCAACTTTGAAAACTTCAATTTGAAAAGTTTAATGCAGACAAAACTGTCGTTAACGCAAGTCGACTCAACTCCATGAATTGTAGTCTTCAGTTCTGGTATTCGTGGGTTGATTTGGACTAAATTCAGATCAAATTAAAGTATGGTATTAATTTTATTCATATTCATTTAAACTTTGTTTGGTTCGAAATATGTATTTTAAATTTTACTCAAACATATTTATATTTATAAATAGGTAGTTCAAACCCATTTAAATCTATCTATATTTTATTTTTTGATTTATTTTTTAAAAAATTAATCTTTATTAATTTAATAATTTTATTTTATTAAGTTTTAAAATATAAATAACTTAACATATTTTTTAATGCTTACACTATAATAATAAATTTATTTACTCTTTATATGATATATATATATATATTCTTTATATAATAAAAATTAATTAACGTATATAAATACAAAATTAATATTATATAATTGAAAATGGGTTGGGTTGGGTTTGTATGTTAAATATTGGAGCTAAGGTCGGACCTATTTTGTAAGTAGGCCAAATTTTTTTACTCAAGTTTATTTTTTGAATTTAGTATTTTTTCCTAAACCTCATAAATATTTAATAGACCTTTTGAGTTGGACAAATAACCCAACTCATGAACACTTTCGATGTTCAGCCATCGATAGTAGTAAATACAAAACACATAAGACCAATGGAAAAGCCAAAAATGGGGATAAGAAATTGGCTTTTCAAAATGGCTGAAGGCTCTTGAGATATCTTCGATATATAAAAGTGTGATCTCCAAAAGTGTTAAAAGTGATCGACGAAAATATCCTTTTAAAATTTTAAAATTAAGAAAGGCATCTTATTTAAATATGTAATTTTACTAATCTACTTAAATTTAAATTAATAAATTTAAAAGAGGCTCCATACAATATTAATCTACTTTAAAATTAATCATTTTTATTCAAATATTTAATTTTATTAATTAATTTAAATTTAAATAGATAAATATTTAAACTGGAGTCCACATGATATTAAATAAATTTAAAATTAATAAACTTTTTCTATTTAAATATGTAATTTTCATTAATTTATTTAAATTTAAATCAACTAGATATTAAAAAATAAAATCTACATAAAATTATACTGTTATAATGAAAATATAGAGCATTTACTTTAAAACAGAATAGTGAAAATATAACTAATGTAAATTAATAAAGCACTAATTTTTACAAATCCTGTAAATTATGAATAATAAGTTAAATTAATATATTTTCCTATTTAAATATGCAATTCTTATTAATTTATTTAAATTAACTAAATATTTTAAAACAAGATCCCCATAAAATTAAACTATTCTAATAAAAATATAGTGTTTACTCTAAATGGGAATAATGAGAAGATAATTAATAGAAATTAACGAAGCATCGTAAGTTTTAAAAACCTTATAAATTGTGAATAATAAATTAAAATCCTTTTATTTAACTAGCAAAAATATATAGATGATAATGGAAAAGAATATGTATATATTTCATTAATACTAAACCATAATTTCTTTAAACAAAGTTATCACAATAAATTCATTTGTCATGTGTAACTTTTTATTTTGCCAAAATCAGCTATATACGCTTAAATCTTTTCTTTTTATTACTTATAAGTAAATTATTTTTAAGTACATGTGAACATACCAAAAAATTAATGAAATTTATTCTTGTATTTTTTTTAATGACTACTAATGACTCGTACGTTTTTAAATATATATTTATTTTATATATTTAAATTAATTAAACATATACATGTATGATGATATGTATTTTTTAAAATTGCATTGTACAACTTCATTTATCTCTAACAATACTTGAATAAAATTTTATTTTATTAAAAATAATTTCTCATTAGCTTGAATTGCTACTAAACTATTTTTATTATACATGATTTGATTTAAAAATAAAAAAAAATTTGATATTGATATTTTTCAAATTCCTATATCAAAGACTTTTTTTTTTTTACTAACGTTTGTTTTTACATTTAGATCATATGTATTATTAAATAAATGTGTACATATATATTTTATCTTTAATTCTTCAATTTTCATTCAAATATGTTCTTTTTTTTTATGTCTAACATGTGCATAATTAACTAGAATTAATTATTTTTATTCTATTATTATTTATTCTTTTTAAATATTTTAATGTAAGATATCTTTACAAAAAAAAGTCAATAGTTTCAAAAAACATTAATATTGAAGAATAAAATTTTATTTATTTTAATTCAAAATGCCCTTGTACTTATTTGTATTAAAGAATTTGGTAACCATAATTATCGTGCATTATGGATTGAGTGTAGTTTTCCTTCATTCAACTTTCTCATTTGTTAAATAATTTTAAACATGTTTGAGACTAATCAATATCAAATAAATATAATTAAAAAACCTTTTTGAAGCTACTGATTGTACAAACGAAACTCGCTTAATAAAATATAAAATCTATAATATAACTCTATATTTATTATTTTATAATAACCTTTTATTTAATTTGATCAAGTTTTTCACAAAAAAAAATATTGATAACGTACATTGATAATTAATAAATGGTAAATGAATACTACAGAAATAGTTATACAATTTGAAGATACTAATTCTCTAAATCAATGTTCTTGAAAGTTACAAAATATATGTTATTTTAATAATTAAGTATATGATATTTTCAATAACTCTAAATTATCAATTTTTTATATGTTTCTTATAAAAATGTATTAGATTACCAAATAATAGATAAATGTCATGAAAAATATAAAATAATTTAATTATTGGTATTGTAATCTATGGTATTGAAAAAGCTATAAAGCCATTTAATCTTTCAAAAGTGTTTATCTATCATATTAGTAACTCTAATAACTAATTTTGTTCATGTTATCCATACAAGTTTAGTAATACTAAATTATTGAATTTTTCTTATATTTTTTTATAGGATTTATTGACAAAGGCATGTAAAGCCATTATTGCCATATAATAGATAAAAAAATTATCAAAAATAATTTGAATATTAAGGTACTAAAAAAAATTATAAAACTAATCATTATCTTATATTTTAATAACTTTCTAAAATAATAAATTTCTATAGAATTGTTTCAAAAAATGCATAACAAATTTTTTAAAAGATAGATAAAAGTTATAAGAAAAAGTAACATATCATTTACTAATTTTATATATTAAAGTTACTGAAAAATTATTAATCTACATAATATTTTAGTAAATTCATATATAGTATCTATTAAAGAGGATTATTATATAAAAATCCCCCGTACCTTTCTGGGTTATTGTATCAGTAGGATGTGGAGGAGGATATTGGGCGGAGTCGGAGGTGGTGGAGATAGGAATGGGACGTCAGCTGAAGATTCGTAGAAGGGATACAAATCCCATTGGAAGAAACACTTAGGTTTATGGACATAGTCTCCCTGCCTCCCATGGCAACGTCTTCGATAGTCATCCACACACACTCCTAGGCAGTTGGTGCAGTCACTCTAAGATAGATTTGGAGTGCATTGCATGAGTTAATATTATCTTCCGAAGGCTGGTGAAATCTGTTTCCTCAGTTGCAAACTTCAGCCTAGAAGAGCCCATGGAAGCTTTCTCACCGAACTATCAGTTAAATTCTCCCAAACCATATCAAACTGGGTTAAATTTGAGTCAATATTATTCTCATTACATCCTATGGTAGTAGGATCTAGCTCCAGGATTCCAACAAGAGAGCGATTTTTATATCCTACTATACATGGCGGATTCCTAGGTCCCCACGAAATGGCTTCTTTTTAATTGCGACACTTTGCTAAGATATCTTGAGACGCAGAACCGATACCGTTGGAACAAACTTTTGCAGAAGCGGCTCCTCTAAAAAGCCCCAAAGCATAAACTTTGTCGGGGTCTTGGCCAACGCTGCCACTAAAGAAACCTCCATTTCCTGAGACATTAGTCGATAGAGAAGCGACGATGAGGTCACGGTTTCTACTGTACTTACCATTATTTGTGAAGTTCCCTGTTTCATAGCAAATTTGGGCAGGCAGTTGTAAGACCCACTAAGATCATTTGACA
>JBBYHM010000022.1:7891767-8006100 GCA_038381775.1 Adansonia rubrostipa | reverse complement strand
AAATTTAATTATAAAATATGTAAATATTAATATAAAAATAACTTTTTAATATTATGAACAATGATTTGTATTTAAATAAGTCAGCCAGGACAAATTCGGCCTTGAGCTTAGAATTCAAAAATTTTTCGAGCCATGGATACGTCCATAGAATCGAACTAAGATTTTTTTCGGGCCAGACAGGGCAAAATTCGTGCCTAGCTTAGAATTCAAAATTACGTAAAAGTTATTACATTTAACATAAAATTAAAAAATAATGTAAAATGTATTTAAACCCAAACCCGACCTGAACCTGAACCCAAACCTGAATTGGCCCGAACCCAAATTGGCCCAAACTCGAATTGACTCGAACCTGAAAAGACCCAAACCTAAAAGGACCCGAACCCGAGTGGACCCAAACCTGAATTAGCCCAAACTCGAAAAAACTTGAACCTAAAATTATCCATCCCGAACTCGTCCAATTGCCATCTCTAGATGTGACTACAATTACAAAAAAAATTTGTAAGCTTTTAGCAAGGCAAAGTGATGTTGTCGAGAAGTTTTCAACATTAAAAAGTGACATCTACAAAGGGAAAACCTTATGTAAGCTTATAAAAGGTTTTTAATAAAATGATAAGGAAAACCTACTTATGAAGGCACTTAAATTACAGAATAAGGGTTGAAAAAGGTTGATCCTAAAATGGATATAGAACCAGTTAAAGTTTTCTCAGCAAATACCACCACTTTTCAACCTAGCAAGATTAATGCAAAAGCATGGAATTAATTATCCTATTTAGTTTATTTCATTTTAGTTTTTGCTTTAGGCAAATGATTTATTCTTTTATACATTTCATTATTTTAATAAGTTGTGTGACTAGCATGAAACATCCAATAGGAGACCTAGCATAAGACCTAGTATAAGTACATAATTAAAGGCAAATAGTTGATTATTCATAGGATTATTTTGCTTAAGTTTTAATGAAAAAGGTTTTAGGAACCCCAAACCTAATTATAGTGTCTTACTTCAATAATCTATGTTCTCTTTATTCTTTTTCTATCTATTTGTTCCTAAACTACATCAAAGACCTCGGTCTCATGGTCATAATTTGCTTTAAGTTAGTAGAAAGCTAAAACATCAAACATAATTATTTTAGGTATCCTACTAGTTACCTCAATTTATGATCATTTTTTTTGCATTGGTGCTTCATATTCTTTTATTTACCTATTTTTGTTTAAAAATCTACCTTTTGTTGTACACCTTTAGAATATGAATTGTGTTAACACACTAACTAAAGGTGAACTTCTATCTAATCAAATTTGCAAAATGTGTGGTGAGAATTGAGGATAGGACCTGGTTGTTGATTTGCATGTTTTAAATATGCACAATTTTGATATGATTCTAGGGATGGATTGGTTATCTACTCATTATGCTAAGCTTGACTATCAAAAAAGAAAGGTAAAGCTTGAAATCCTTAAGGAAGTACCTTTTAATTTCTATGGTAGTGGTGCATATGCTCCTTTATGAGTTATTTATGTTTTACGACCAAATTGATTAATGAGAAATAGTTGTAAAGGATATTTAACAATAATAATCAATAATAAAAGTAAAGAAAAGGCACTAAAGAATGTTCCCAGTATGTGGGACTCTTCTAATGATTTTTTTGGATTGTATTTTAATTAGGAAAGCAATTTTTCTATTGATTTACTGTAAGGGATTGGTCTTATTTTTAAGACTCCTTATAGAATAGCCTTGGTAGAATTAAAAATGCTGAAAAACAGTTGCAAAAGCTTCTTCATAAAGTTTCATTAGATCTAGTGTGTCTTAATGGGGAGCATGGAGTTTATTTATGAAAAAGAACAATGATAGTACAAGGCTAAATATTGATTACCATGAGTTAAAGAAGGTAACTATGAAAAATATGTATCCTTTACCTTGAATTAATTACCTATTTGATCAGTTAAGTGATGCTAGAGTATTCTCTAAGATTGATCTTCGATTTGGCTACCATTAAGTGAAGGTTAGAATTGAAGATGTATCTAAAACTGCTTCTTGAACTTGATATGGGCATTACGAGCTCGTTTTGATGCCATTTAGGTTAACGGATGTTCTAGTTACTTTTATGTACTTGGATAAATTTGTAGTTATTTTTGATGATATATTGGCGTACTCTTATAGTTTGGCAGAGCATGAAGGACATTTTAGAATTAATTAGACTTTACAGAAGAAAATTTTTTTTTGCTAAATTAAAAAAAAGTGAGTTTTGGTTATCTAATGTAGCTTTTCTCAAACATGTTATGTTGCAATACAAGATTTCTATTGATAAAAGAAAATTGAGGTAGTAATAGAGTGGAAAAGGCCAAATATTTTTTCCAAGATTTGTAGCCTTTTAGGCTTAGCTGGGTACTATAGGTGCTTTATGGAGGATTTTTCTTGTGTACCTATGCTTTTGACTACATTGATTCAAAAGGGAGTTTGATTTATGTGTTTGAATGATTGTGAAAAAGACTTCGAAGACTTAAAAGAAAAGTTGGATTTCACTTCTATTCTTACTATCATAGTATATTGAGCTAATAACCTCAATACATCAAAGTAGTTAACACTTTGAATCATCGTAGGGCCCAACAAGTCAAACAAATTGCTCGTTTAAACCTTTCATATCAAAATACAAGATTGACTGGGTTAAAAAGTTGCTACCAATATTTTTTGGCTAGATGTGATTGGTCATTTGTTAAAACCATTCATCATGGATTTACAAAACTCTAAGGAATGATTTTACGGTCTAGGTATACCAAAAATTTATAAACTAGGCTTAAAAGTTGGTTACACCACAAGTAAGGACTCGATCCCTCTTATGATGTCCAATAATTGGTACCAACTAATCACATATCTAAATTTGTTTTTCTCATTTTCATTCATATGTATTCAATCTTAATCCCCTTTTGATTTAGCAAATCAAACAAATATCACCAAAAAATAAAAGACATGTATCTTGGGACTTGTACTAGATACCCATGAGAGTAACTGATTATTGATTTGGGACTAACTTGAATTTACAACTGATTCATAGTGAAAATCACTTATAAACGAACATTTCCATAAAAGCATTTAACTCCAAAAATATTCACTAATTGACTCAATTTTTAAAGAAGCCATAAAAATAGTTCACTTGGACTAAATTTAAAAAATCACAACTTTAAAAATAGGATTTAAAATCAAGTTTATTTAATTCAACCTGGAAGCTTTAATGTAAGCCACTATGGACCTTCTATAAGATGCTCTTCGACCTATTGACACTTTTACCATGACTCCCAGAATCAGTTTTGATGCACCTGAATACCTCAAAAATAGTGGGCAACAATACTGAAGACACTTGATATCGAGGGACAAAATTGACCTTTCAAGCTCTCCAAATTTATTTTGGATTATTTTTATCACATAAAATCACCAAATCAAATGCTTGTGAATGCTGACTCACTATAATTCAATCTAAAAATATTCAAAAAATGCTAGAAAATCATTTTTGGTTATCACATGAATTTTTTAATTGGTCGTTACTGCATTGCATAGCACATCTGACCACATGGCTTCCAGATTTTCTTCCTAATTCATTTGGAATATCCAATAGTTGAGCCATACATTCTTGGAAATCTTATTCACTCTAATTTTATCTAAAAATAAAAATGAAAATCCTATCAAAAATAGCTCACATTACTGATCAAGCGCAAAAATAAAGTTATGCAAGTAGCTCGTGTCTTGAGATTTTTTTGCATTCATTTATTTATGAAATCAAACATTTCAAAAGCATATCATGTAGTCTAATCAATGAGGATTATAGAAAAAATAAACAAAAAATTCCTAAGGTCTATAACCTATTCAAAAATATTTCTTTTTGTAAGACTATAGTGCTAGAGTATAATAGTAACTCTGACACAATTTATGATCACAAAGTGCTATGTCAATTTTTTATAACATGTTTCTAGAACATTTGGAAGCCTAGTAATGAGACTAAATATACTTTATGACTGTCCTATATGAGGGAACAAAAATGACCACTAAGCTACTAACTAGAACTATGTTTTCCAACATTGACAATATGCTTCGGAGTCACACTAATGTCTTTACTTTATCGCTTTTATTCATTATTATTTATTCTCAACAAGTGAGAGACACACCAATGCCACTCACTTGCGTGTTGCAATTAGCAACTATAGTGACCTAAAAACAATGCATTTTGACTCACTTAAACATTACCTAATCATTAACACTATGGCTCACCCAGTGTAGACTTAATGAAACACTTTAAAACAATTAGAAAACATTTTTTATTAACTCCAAATCAGCTCTAAATCAAGCCTTTTAGAAAACATTTTTATTAACTCCAAATCAACTCTAAATCAAGCTTTTTTATTAAATGTCCCTAAGTTATTCAAGGAAGAACTTATTAAGTAAATCCAAACCTTGATTCACCTATTGATTAAATGAGCTAAGACTTGTTCTTGGGGTTCTTTTTAGAAAACCATGTTTTAACACATCCTTACACTCTAGCATGCATTTTCTCAAACATGTAGTCTACTAACATATAATTCTAGCAATTGATCAACCATGAACCTATTAACAAAAAAAAGGCATTTGCTCGAATGCAACCTAGATCATTCATGCTTATCTGCATCATCATTCTCATCAAATTCTCATTACTTAACAATCAAACACATTAGAACAAGCTAAGATATAATTCAAAAGCATGCTTTCGTATTCAAAACATGCTTTCAGTCATATAATCTCGACAAATTAAACATATATACTTTCAATTTCATCAAATTACATCTAAATTTTAGCTTATCCAAGTTTAATTCAACTTAATTCATCAAAATTACACCATTTAATCACCATTTATGCGAAACCAACTTAAGAACATTAAGATCCTAAGGTAGCTGAAACTAGCTGAGCACATTTAAACATTTTTGGATTCTTCTTTAAGTATAAAAACCTAAGATTTCATTATTAAATACAAGATTCAAGTTCTAATTACTTAGATTGTAGTCACTTTAGCTTACATCAGCTTAAACCTCAAGATTGATCAAGATTTCATCTCTTAACTCCAAGATCTAGTAAACCTAAGTTAATCAAGATTGAAATCTCTCTTTTTTCTATGTTTGAACATTCCTTAAGCTAAGGCATTCAAGATTTCATCAATTAAACACTATAATTTTAGCAAAAAGTTACTAGATCCTAGCTCAAATTTATCAAGATCTTAATACATTTCGAGTAATCAAGCCTAGATTTAAACTTTCTCTTTTAGTCGATCCTAGGTTAAACTTTCTAAGCATATATTTAAGTTGGATTTCATCATTTAATCACTCAATCATGCTCAAAACAATGTAAAATAAAGATAATAAAAGTTCAAATCAAGAGATCATGGTGAATCAAGCAAGACCAAAACTTCAAAAACATTCAAACACCTTGGTCGTACATCATTTGAACATATATGAGCATATATCAATCATCAAACATACTAATTGAATTGAAATTAAAGAGATGAGAAAGAAATCATACCTACTTTCAAATTTCCTCCTCCAAAAAAGTGATGGAAAGTAAGAGAAAATGAATATTCTAGAATATTTAAAAAATTTATAAGTGTTCAAAATTATTAAAAATATGAATATCCACCTCTATTTATAGACCAAAGGTTAGTGATTTAAGTCTAAATCACCTTAAGGTAAGATTAACTTTATCACTAATTTCTTAAAAAATATTAGGAAAAATGACACTTATGCCTTTAATGCATAGATGAGCATATTTTGCACATTAAGCATATCGTGAAATTTGGTTATGGCATATTTCTAAACAAGTATATGTACAAAGTTTTGTAACATTCAATTGATCATATATGAAAATGCAATTGAATGTTCAATCTTATAGTAAAAATATATCCTAATGACTTTCCCTTAAAAAATTTGAAACTTTTGTCACGGACCTCTTAGATGAAGCCCTCGAGCATTTTGGGCATCTTAATACCTAAGGTCTTTTCATGACCCAATCTTGTGTTACATTTTCTTAACCTAAAGTTCATGCTTAATTTCATTTCGGCGTAATAAATTTCAAAATCCAAGTTGTAAAACTCTTTTAATTTCAAAATCTAACTGTAGGATAAAGAGTTAACTTTTTATAGTTGATTTTGTTTATAATTGACTTTTTTTACTTTATTGACTTTTGATTTCAACTTCTAAAACAAGTCTATTTTTCATGAAAATGTCATCAATAAACACTCTAATTATCTTAAGAGACTTTTACCCATCAACTTTTGACATTATCAGATTTTTGGGACCTATGTCCCAAATTTTTGAATCTAGTACCTACCTCATAAATTTAACAATTAAGCCTATATGCCTTACTATATTAACCTAAGCTCATTGAAACAATCTAAAACCTTAGTTGGATCTTTCAATTATTTATAACTCATCTAAGAGGATACACACCTAGAAAATTCTGTCTAACTCTTAAAACTATGTCAATTTTGGAGCCCGAATGAAATAAGGTCTCTACACTTACCATACCCATTGTAATAGAAAGTTTTTAGCATTTATAGTGATGCTTCAAAGAAGGGATTAGGTTATGTTCTTTTACAGAACAATAGAGTGATTGCTTATGCTTTTAGGTAGTTAAAACCTTAAGAAGAGAATTACGTCACTCATGATTTGCAGTTAACTACAGTAGTGCTTGCATTAAAAATTTGGAAACATTATTTGTATGGTGAGTCTTGTGAAATCTTTACTAACTACAAAAGTTTAAAATATTTTATCATCCGAAATGAGTTGAATATGAGTCAAAAGAGATGGTTCGAATGGTCAAAAAATTATGATTTGACAATCAGTTACAACCCTAAAAAGGCGAATAAAGTAGCAGGTGCTTTACATAGAAAATCCATTAAAAATTTGGCCAAAATATTACTTGACTTAAGGAGAAAGGATATTCATGTCTTTGTACGTGTTATGAAGCTATTTGGCTAACTTATAAGTTTATCCTACCCTAACTTGTCTCTAAGTGCTTGAGTTATCAATAAATTAAGGTCAAACATAGACTTGCAGGATCATAAAATGCTTTTTTAACCCCTAAATAGAAGTAAGAACAAATCATGATGGACTTCATATCAGGTTTTCCTAAAACACCAAAGATAAATGATGGTTTATCTTTGTATTTAGGTGATTATTGATAGATTGAGAAAATCTACACATTTCTTAGCCATTCATATAGGAATGTAGTTGGAAAGGTTGGCAAAGTTGTACGTTGAGAAATTGTGAGAGTTTATCGTGTATTGGTGTCTATAATGTCTTATTAAATTCTTGTCTTGTGATAAAATTTTGAGAAAGTTTGCATAATTTTTTAGGTAATCGATTAAATTTTAGTGCTACTTTTCACCCATAATTAAATGGTTAATCTAAATGGACTATTCAAATCTTGGAGGATATGCTAAGAACATGTGTTATGCATTTTATAGGTTCATGGAATCATAATTTGCCTTGGACTAAGTTTTCCTATAACAAAAGTTATTGATCTAACATTTAGAAAGCTCCATTTGAAGCTTTACATGGAAGGAAGTGTAGATTTCCTCTTTGTTGGAAAGATATAGATGATAGGTAATTACTGGGTCAAGATCTTATTTAGCAAGCTATTAAGATAGCCCAATTGGTTAAAGAACATTAGTAGACACCTAATTTTGTCCGAGCTTTTCCCTAGTAATCCTAAAATATCTGAGATTGATAATTAGGTAATCATTTTGGTGGGGGTCGACCTCCTTTAGGTAGACTAGGTGTTTCCAAGACCTATTTGATGCTATCTAAATGATTGCTCATGTATGTGATAGAAAAATGGCCATTTCAAGGATCGTAGAGAACAAATCTTAGATAAAAAACGAATATTAAGGCAAAAATTAGCATTCAAATTTATTATTTTGAAATTTTGAAATTCATTTTTGCATATGATTTTAAGGTTAAATTTCCCACTTTAAGAATTTTTTAGATTTTTTTGGGAAATATTAGGAGTTGACCATTGTATATTTTTACTAAAACTTGTGTTGTATTTATGCTAATACTTAC
This sequence comes from Adansonia rubrostipa, assembly GCA_038381775.1. NCBI lineage: Eukaryota > Viridiplantae > Streptophyta > Magnoliopsida > Malvales > Malvaceae > Adansonia > Adansonia rubrostipa. The sequence goes on along the minus strand of JBBYHM010000022.1, from coordinate 7,998,030 downwards.
CCCAAAAAATAAAAAATATTCAAGAAAAAATTCGTATTGGCATTTTATAAGACAAGATGTCAACTTTTTAGATTTATTTATTAAATTTGAATTTTATATAGTATTGAAAATGTCATGCTCACGAAATTTTTCTCCATAAAATTTATTTCAAATTTTAGGTTTTTATCTTTATTATTTTTAGAACTTAATATTTTGAGTAATGTGTTGAATTTAATTCATTTTTTATAAATTTAAACATATTTTAGGAATTTCCTCAGCTCCAAAATATGACTTTTTTTATCTATACAATTTTTTAGAATTCAAAATTTTAAATATTTTCACATATTTCAATAAAATACTTGAACATAGCTTTTTGAAATTTCAATTTATTTTTATTAAATATCAAATTTCTTCCATAAGGATATTTACTCATAAAATTTAATGAGTTTGAAAATATTTATTGCCTTTTTCTTGCATATAAAATTTCACAAAAATTTCCTTTAAAATTTTTATATGAAAATTTTATTAATTTTATTTTTTAATGGGCCAGAATTTATTTTTTCATTTCATGAGCTTTAAAACCCATTAATTTTCCTAAGAGGCCCAATAAGCCCATTAACTTTCTAACAAGCTTGCCAAGCCCATTTTTGATTTTTTACCAACCCATTTTATTTTTTTCATCAAGCCCAATATATTCATATGGAATTTCCAGCAAGCTCATTAATTTTTCCAACAAAGTCTATTAATTTTTTTTCTTATTAATTCATTCAAGCCTAATTTCTTTACTTAATTGAGCCTCTTACTTGATTAAATTTTTAATTAAATTTATCAAGTAAAATTTTACTGTTTGGATTCATTATTTCTAATTTGTTATAATTTAATACTTTTAATTCATTTTTATGGTATTTTTAATCATGATTTTTGTTAAGTTTATAATCATCATCATAGAGCCTAAGCTTAGGTGATGACTAATACCATATGACTCATGCAAAATGACAAAGTTAATTAATTTATGGCATCGGTTACAGCTGGCAAAGCTAACCTTTATCCATAACAAAAGAGAAGAATCTCAATCTAATTGGAGATTTCCCATCACCTTTTTAACTTTGCTAGTTCCTATTTGCTAAAGTGGCTTCATCCACCCTTCCCCATAAAAGAAAACTACAATTAAAGCTAGAGTAGATAGATCGACCAGACAAACTTCCCTTTTTTCCCATGTGGAATGCCCCACAATCCCCTTATCAAGCAAGGCCTGATTCTCTTCCAATCCGATCACAGCATCCGGACAGATTTGTTTACAAAATAAAGCCCTTATAGACATAAAGGTTTTGGCTACTCGGGCAGATAATGAGTTGCCAATCCACATTGGATTGATTGCTACTCTAAGAAAATCGAAAAAGGTTGCTACTTCAACTTCGTTTTCTTTCCCTTTCTCACTCTGAAAGAAAGAAAAAAGCCTTGTTTTTAGTCTTACCCTGCAAACTCATTTATAACTTGATTTATCAAATTAATGAAAATATTAAAAATAATTTTAATGGCCAAATTTGGCCAAGGGAGGTTTTTCACTCCCTTGACCAAATCTTTCCCCTATTTATAAGGGAAGGATTATTCAAGTTAAGGATAATGATTTTCCAAGAAAGAATAGCAAAAATACTTAAGCAAAATCAAGTTTTTACAATTTCTACACCTTTAAGATAGAAACACTTAGAAATTTTTTAGTTTTTGTTCATTTCATTCATTTTTCTCCCTTTTAGTGAACCAAAATCATGCTTATGCTCATGGATCTTTATCCATATTGAAAGGCCAAGTATGGTGGGTATGAACAATTTTCTTTGATTTAATTATCATGTTTGATTTTCCTCAACAATAACTTGATTTTCTTCATGGAATATGTTTTTGTAGACATGATGGTCATTTTTTCATATATATAAATATATATATGTGTTCATGTTGGTACTATGTTCCTTCCCATTTTCATGTTAGTATGTTGGTAAAACAAGTTAATATGTTTGTTTTTCATGATTTTTTACATGATGATATTAATTTAATCTTGGCAGAATTAGGATATATGATTATTGTGTTAGAAAATTTCTATTGGTATATTTTCCGATGAAGGCTAAACCTTATGATGGCCTTTGGATTGAATTTTATTTGTTACTTTTATGATGATTTTGATTGTTTTATAATTTTTAGAAGTTGTTAGGATTAAAAAATAATTTTCTCAAGATTTTTTAATGCTTTAGATAGGTAGTTCCAAGCTTGGCCAATGCTTGCCGGTATGATTTGGTGGAGTTTTGATGTTTTAAGTGCTATTTTCTAATTTTAGGAAATATAAGGACTAAATTACAAAAATTATCTTTAGGCCATCCATGCTTGGCCAAACACTTTATGGACTTTTAGGGATATTTTTGATGTATTTTTAGCTTGTTTAAATGTATACATGTATTTTTAGGATAAGTTTTTTTATTATTTTTGATAAAATCAGAATTTTTAAAATTTAAGGCAATGTCTCTCTCCCAGTGTATGGAAGAGGTTTCACCAATTATTTTAGTAACAAGATATCCTTTCAAAAGTAAAAAAAAAATCAAGTTTTTTATGAATTTTGTAAAAATAAAACTTCTCGTATTCCTTCAACCCTCTGGTGGTGTACTGTAGACACCCTATTTTATCCGGGCCATTTTCTGGAATCTTAGGACTCAATTAAAAAGGATGAGTGCTAAGTTTCATGTCATAAAGTTGAAAACCCGATTTTCTTAAACGAAATAATAAATTTGTTTCATGAAGTTTTATTTTGATACATGGGAATTATAATTAATTATTGGATATTAAAACTGAACAAGAATTAAATTTTAAGTTAACACATAACTAATTAGGTATTGATTTATGGGCATCATAAGAGGGATCAATCTTTACTCGTGATTGTAACTGATTCTCAGACCCTTTTAAGCGATCTTTGGTATTAGTGCAGATCTCAGAGTTTGTTTTTAAAGGTTTTGTAGCCTTTGAAATACAAACTCCAATGGTGACCAATCTCACCTAGCTAAAATAGATTGGTGGTGACTCTAAGATAAATGGTTATATCATAATGATTATTTAGAGTTAAGTCAAGTGAGTGATTCATCTCAACGACTCAGTCCCCAATGTGAAAAATAAAAAATAATAATGATAAGTGCCTAGAAATAAAAAAAATAATGATATATAAATACATATAGGAATGAGAGGTGCACCTGCCTTGTAATTTCAGCTAGTCAGGATTCGAATTCAGGGCATATTGCAATAGAAGGCATAGGTTACCCAATATTTTAATTGAGGGTGAAGTAGCTCTACCTTTTGAGTTGTTAGCCTCCATCTGGGCTAGTGAAAAACCAATTGGGTGTAAATCCCTATGCCTGGCTGAGGTGTCAACCTCATTTTAGGCATAGAAGATACTCTTACTCGAATTAAACCCTTTCCAACGTAAACTGTGATGTATAATGATTAGGGTATCTTGTCAATTCTTTCCAAACTCAAGGAACAATTCGAGAACTCATTTAGAGGTCCAACTTGAACTTCATGTAATGAACCATAAGGGCTTCACCTGGTTGTGCCACACCTGATTTTAGAGGTCATCAAATAAGGTACACATGGAGAAACTTTTCTAATCTTTTACTCTTATAATTTGATTTTCTTGAGTAATAAATGTACATTATGTTGCAAAAAAATTTATTTTTATTTTATTTATTTCTTGCCTTGATTTGCCATATTGTCATGAATTTTATCGAAGTAATTTTTGATAGTTACTATTTTGTTTTTAATAAAAATTTATGTTGCGGGAAAAAAAAACTTTATGGATTCTTTCTTAAGTAAAAGATAGAGAGAGATGAAAAAAACATGAACTTCTCTTTTCAAAAAAGAAAAACAAAAAAAAAGAAAAAAAAGAAAACATTAACATCAAAATCAGATCGATCAAAATTTTTAAGCCTTCAGGTCCATTAAAGAAAAGAGAGAAGATAGTGTTAGGATTTTTCCTTTTCAATTTTTTCCTCTTAGTGCTATCATGTGGTCTTAAATTCATAGCTTACCACATGGCTGATTCCTTTCGTGACATATGTTGGGAGTTAGCATCTAAGGTCTGAAATGCCTTTCCTCCGATCGACTTATAGATCTGGGTTTCGAAGAACATCCATTGTCGCCTCTTTTTTTCTACAACCTTCTCTACCATTGGTGAGTCTTCTCCAGCAGTCTGATTTTGCTTCGGTCAAAGCTCTATTTGGTTCTTCCCCACTCTCAAAGCATATAATATAAGATGGAAGCCTTCATCTTTGTAGGGATGTCATCATTCATTAAGAATAAACTAAGGCAAAGGAGCTTTGTCTAATCATAAAGCCCCTAATCCCTTTCTTTGACTTTTATCCCCCCTGAACATTATAAATAAGGCTTCGTTCTTTCTAAAAAAATGAAAATAGGGGTGAAGCACCCATTTAAAGTGGCAAAGGCCTGTGTTAAAGTAAGAAAGAAAGTATGTTAAAGTTACAAAGTCACTTAGTCAAACTATAAAGAAAGGGAGGCTAAGCTTACTTATAAAGTCAGCTGGTTAAGGAAAGCTCAGGTTATGAAATCATTTAGCCATTAATTAATTAAATTAAGTAGTAGTAAGGCATTGATACAGAGTTGCATCAGCTGTAGGTATAGACTAGGATAAGGGATGGAGCCTGTTGTCAAATTTCTACTATGCAAGTGCATGTATACCAACAAGTAATATAGTGATGAATAGAGTATCATTCCTACAAGAAATTGCACTAAATTTGCTAAGTACTAAAATTACACAATTTAATCTTACTCAAACAAATAATTAAAAGATTACTAATTAAAATTAAACTAAATTAACTAAATTAAATTTAACTAAATAGCAAAGAAATTTAAATGAAGTTTACTTAATCAATAATAAAAGCCCAGGATTACAATTTCCCTAACACTTTAACTGGATTTGTTTTAACCTCTTAACTTGACTAATGATATTGGGTTCCTAGAGTTTCAATTTATTTATAAGTATCTTCTGATAGTTTTATAAAAATATTTCTTTTAACCATTTTACTATATTCCTATGCAAATTGAATTAAAAGAAACTCATTAAGCCTAGACTCTAATTTGGTTACATATAGCATGCTCGTATATTCCTATCTAACATTCAGATCAATTCATCCTAATAAATGAATATGAAATATATGTCATTCAATCTAGGTCTAAACACAAAATTCCCTTTTCCAAGTTCATTAAAGTTACCAAATCAATCTAATTGGTGGCCAGTCAACTAAAAGCATTAAGAATAAGATTGAACAAATAATTCAATTATCATTAAATCAAAAAAATAAAAATAAAATAATCCAAGCTACATGCTGACTTCCATTGTAATCCTAGAAAAAATAAATTTAGCTCATATTGATTAAATAAAACACAAAGCAATGAAGTTTCACAATCATAAATATTACAATAAAGATAAAAAAATAAAGGGAAAAGAGAAAACTGAGAGTTGTTAAGTCTCAGTCTTCAACTTCCTTAATCTTTCTCCTCTTGCAAAATCTTAATAGCTTCTTTTCTTTGTTAAGAACAATACCTTTAAAGTATCTAGGATGGATCTAAAACCTAAACAAAAGAATTCTATTTATAAACAAAACCCTAAAGTGGAGAGACTTGATTTACAAGTAACTTGAGCCTGTATTTTTGGAATTTTCCAACTTGGAGCCACCTTGCTTGCTTTGTCCACTTTCCTTCTTAATTAGGTTGTTATACTTTTGGAAACTACTTTGAGTTTTGACTTACAAAAATATAGAAAGTATTTAAATAACTAAGTAATTAAAATATTTGGAAAATAAAATATGACTAAATTAAAAACTACTAAATTTCAATGAAATTTAAATAAAAATCTCTAAGACCTAGCTAATTTAATATCCATAATGGGACTAAATAACTTTAGTTTAGAGTTATCACACCTCCAAACTTAAGATTTTGCTAGTCCTCGAGCAAAACAAGATAAAAGAAAGAAACACAACCGAATGAAACGAAATAAAACGCAAATTAGGTGAATGTGCACAAATAATGATTACCTTAATTTTTCTCAAAAGTCATCTCAATATCTCAATTCAAGGTTGATACAAACATATTTCAAATTCATGCTTTGATTTAATCATGAATCTCAATGCTTTGGATGGATTTGCAGTGTTGTGTGTGTGTAAATGATCACTTTACAAATCATTATATGCAATCTAAATAAGTTTATGCTAATGCAAACTACCAATTAATGCTAGATTCTCATATGTTTTCTTTTCATCTGTCTCTCCACTAATGTAGACCAACACCTCATCAAAGATCATGTAAGACTTTATTAAGCTTGTAATGTAAGGCTAGGGTAAAAGTGGGATAAAGGACATATTTTAGTTTAATTCACCCATACACACTTTTTATTATTCCAGATCTTTTATTGAGCCTTTCACAACAAGTTTGAAGCACATACCTTTTTTTTTATGACATTTATTTTTCATGCCATTTTATTCATTTACAAACTTTTGTTTTTTTTTTAATTTTCTTTTTTTTTCTTCTTTTTATGCTTCACCAATAGAACATAATCCAAAACATGGATTCATTATATTTCTCAAACAACTTATGCTCATGCCTATGTAATGAAGGTTGATCATGGTTTTTCTTCTTAGGCTAGGCTAAAAAAAATATGTGGCAATCAAAAGAAAAGGATATATCAAGTAGGCTCAAATGGGGTAAACTAAGGATAAATATATAACAGTAGGCTTAAAAATGCTCAAATGATCCAAAGATGGCCTAAATCATCTCTTTAACTTAGTGTTGTCTAGGATTTCACCTCAAGAGAGAATTAAACATATTCTAGGCTTCTAGATATAATTGCAATTTACATCAACATAAACATTTTTCAAATAAGCAATACAAAATAAGATATTTAGAATTTTTGAAAATCACATCCTAATAATGAAAAAACTGAAAAAATCTAATTACAAAATTAAATCATGCTTATATTTTTCCAAGAATCAAAATAAATTAATAACTTTGTCTTATTATTGGATAAGGATCTCATCATATTAAGCACAAAAACATTTCAATTTATACTAAAAAAATAAAAATTTTAAAATATGGTAAAAAACTTTAAAGATGCGAATACAAACAAATTAAATGCATGAAAAACTAAGTGCAAATTATTCGCAAACTTTACTCATTCTAAAGCACCCCTAAATTAAATAAAGCATTATCCCCAATATGCAAAAAAAAAATAAGAGTTAAGATCAAGAATGCTTCCCTTTCATTGGATAAGTTGATAAAAGAGAGTGTCTAAGCATCATTATCTTCCTCCTTGTTCTTGTCCTAAGCAAATTGTTCAATGTGGGGTAGATGTGGTGGCAGAGGCATTCGAGGGTAATTTGTCGTGTTTAAGCCTAATTAATTTTCAAATAAGTGTAACATCTGCTCCATTGCTTGGTTACATTCCATTTGATGAGCCATTTGTACTTCAAGATTAGCCAAACATTGACTAACTATTAGTCCAGCTCGATGTTGGCTCCATTGTGGTGGAGCAGAAAGAGAACTAGCAGCAACATTCGTTAGCCGAGTAAGTACTTCCTGACCACCCATTTTACTTATCATATTGTAATCATGGCTGTCTTTGGGTGGAATAATTCTTTGGATTCTTTCCATCAAACATTTGCTTTGCCACACAAGGAAGTAATCAAGGATAGGAACCATAATCCCTCTCTCGTTGTCTACGTTGTATGAATCATCACTGAATGGATAAGTTTGTCGATGTCTATTGACTTCCCGGTAAGGATTGAATAGAGCAAAATTGCTCTATCTTTGATAACATCACTTAAATGCTTACTAGGAAGTAAATTTGCAACTATAAAATATAACCAAATCTTACCATTCCGATGCTATGCATTGGATTTAAAGGATATGGGCTCACCTTTTAATGTTTTCCATTGTGTGTTGGGCTTGCAGAGATAGTTTTTTACTTCTTCAAATATATATTGCTTTCTAAGAACTATGAATACTTATCATGAAGAATGTTAGGTGTATTATAAAAATCATTAATGGCTTTACTGCTTATCGGTACCCAACATTCATGAACAAAAACTTTATTACCTGTTTGTTCATAAGCATTTCCATAAAATTCACGAACAATAGGTAAAACAGCATATTTAGGAGGTTCACAAAATTTCCCATTTTCTAGAAGTTATAATATTGTCAATAGCTGGGTAGTTTCTAGGAATTAAATTGAAACCTCTTTGTGCAATCAGGATTTTCACATCCCGTGCTTGGGTAAACTGTTGCAAAGCCTCTTAGGACACAAATTTTTGTTGAGCATAACTCTCACTGGAAATTGTTTGTCTTTTTTGTTGCTATCTAATCGTAACTTATTTTTTTCACAATAATAGGCATGCTTAAACAAACCAACAGTTTAACTAAATGATGAGTAAAACTCAAACACCAAACCAACTTTTTAAGCAATTAATTTCTATGTAAGTACAAAGCACAAAGTCAATAAATTCTCAAAAATCACTCACTAATCTCTATATCTAACAACACCTATTATGTAAATTTCAACAATCACCACCTTTCAAGATATAGCATTGGAAATAAGATTGATTAAGACAATAAAAATCTAATAATCACACAAAACACCATAAAAATGCCTAAACTCAAATTCTCTATAATTTTCCATAATTAACAATATAGAAAATCAAATTAGCTGAAAATAAAACTTACACATATGTAAATTTAATGAAAAATCTCCAAAAATTCATGAAACTCACTTACTTGAAATGTGTTCGATAACTTCTAGAGAGAGAAAGAGAGAGAGCATAAATCCACTTTAAAAGCTTACTTTAATCCAGTGTAAATGAGAGAAATCATGGAGATAAGAGATAAATTCAAGTAATTTGGTGTTTTGTATGGTGATTTTTTTATGGTAGGTGAGTGTTTTGAGTGAATAGGAAGAGTGTTGGGAAAGATAAGAATGTGGTGGCTGAGAATGGATTTAGAGTTTTGAGGAAAAAATTTTCTTTTCGAGCTGTCACTGCAGCATCAGCTTTCAACTTTAGGGGAGCTATAGTACTAATTCAGGTGCTATAGATTTTTTAGGGCAACACCAGCTCTCTCTTTATTTTTTACCTAGAGAAATATATATATATATACATCATAAAATAAAAATGTTAAGAACAAAAAAAACTTAGGTTTTCTCTCAAGAAACGCCTGATTTATTATCATCGGCTTAACTATTTTTTGATCATTTTGGGTTGGCTAAGGTGATTGAGGACTCTTGGCAATCAAATTCAGCCCCCCAATACTGTTTAAGTCTCTGCCAATTAACTTTGAAACTTCTATTGGAAGACTTATCTACAACTTTCATTATGTAGTATGGTAACATTTTTACGATTTTGAAAGGTCCGGACCATCAAAACATGCATTTTCCTGGAAATAACTTCAAATGTGAGTTGTAGAGAAAAACATATTGACCTAGCTTGAACTTTTGTTGAAGAATCTTCTTATCATGCCATCTCTTTATCTTTTCTTTGTAAATCTTGTCATTTTCGTAAGCTTAAAGTCAAAATTCATCTATCTTATTTAGCTGCAACAATCGCCTTTCACCAGCAGCATGAAGATCGAAATTCAAATTCTTAATTGCCCAATATGCTTTATGTTCAAGCTCTACAAGAAGAAGACAAGCTTTACCAAAAATCGATCTATAGGGAAACATCTCGATGGGTGTTTTATAAGCAGCTTGGTATGCCCTTAATGCATTATCCAATCTCTTGGACCAATTTTTTCTAGTTGGGCTAACTGTCTTCTCCAATATCCTCTTAATCTCTCAATTACACTTCAGCTTGGCTGCTTATTTGAGGGTGATAGGCTATGGCAATTTTATGTTTAACCCAAGAAGAGCTTTGAAATATTTATTGCAAAGGTGTGAACCCTTATCACTAATAATAGCTCTTGGTGTGCCAAACTGGATGAATATATTCTTTTTCAATAAATTAATCACGACCTTTGAATCATTGGTTGCAAAGGCTGCTGTTTCAACCCACTTTGAGACGTAATCTACAGCAACTAGAATATAAAGATTATTGTAGGAGGAAATAAATGGTCCCATAAAATCAATACCCCACACATCAAAAATCTCGACTTCTAAAATGTTGTTGAGTGGCATCTTGTTTCTACTTATCACATCTTAAAACAAAATGGTGAACATCTTAAAAAAGAGTTGGTCGAAAAAAGCTTGTTGTAGCAATTTGGTTGCGGTTTGTTTTCCTCTGAAATGCCTGCCATAATCTAATAAATGACAATGCTACAAAATATTTTCTATTTCTTCCTTGAGTATACATTTTCTAATTATCTGATCTGCACATTGCTTAAACAAGAAAGGTTCATTCCAAAAATAATACTTGACATCATGCAAGAATTCTTTTCTTTTGTTGAGAAATTAAATCAGGGGGGAAAACTTTACTTACAATATAATTGACATGTTGGCATACCATGGTAATTCTTTTTTATTTACCTAGAAGAGTTGCTCATCAGGAAATGTCTCATTAATTTGGAAGGAATCACCAACATTTTCCCTATTGTCCAATCTTAAGGGATGATCCGCCACTTGATTTTTTGTTCCCTCTCTATCATGAATTTTTAAATCAAATTCTTGCAAGAGTAGTATCCATCAGATCAACCTTGGTTTGGCATTTTGCTTTTTAGTCAAATACGTAATAGCAGAATGGTTAGTATAAACAATGACTTTAGTGCCCTAAGATATGATCTAAATTTATCAAAAGCAAATACTACAGTAAACAATTCTTTTTAAGTAGTAGTATAATTTATTTGAGCATCTGTCAAAGTTTTGCTTGCATAATATATAGGATGAAAACCTTTTACTTTTCTTTGTCCTAACACTGCCCCAATTGCAAAATCACTTACATTAAACAAGAGTTCATAAGGAAAATTCCAACCTGGGATAATAATAGTAGGAGCAAAAACTAATATTTTCTTTAATTCTAGAAAAGAGGCTAAACATGCATCATCAAAATTAAATGGTACCTCATTTCTAGGAGATTGCAAAGTAGTTTGGAGTTCTTTGAGAAGTCTTTAATGAATCTTCAATAAAATCTGGCACGACCGAGAAAACTTCAAATTTCTTTGACTAATGTTGAGCTGAAAGTTTTAAAATTATCTCAATCTTTACCTTGTCCACTTCTATGCCTCTCCTTGAAACTAAATGTCCTAAAACAATGCCTTCTTGTACCAGGAAATGGCATTTTTCTAAATTTAGGACTAAATTGGTTTCTTCACATCTTTTTAGCACCAGACCTAGATTATGCAAACATTTATCAAAACAATTTCCAAAAACTAAAAAATCATCCATAAATACCCCTAAAAAATTTTCCACCATGTCAAAAAATACAACCATCATGCATTTTTGGAAGGTTGGTGGAGTATTACAATGTCCGAATGGCATTTTTCGAAAAGCAAAAGTTCAATAGGGGCATGTGAAAGTGGTCTTCTCTTGATCTTCTGGTGTAATGGAAACATGATTATATCCTGAATAACCATCCAAGAAACAGTAAAATTCCTTACCAGGTAACCTATCAACCATTTGATCAATGAAGGGCAAGGGAAAATGATCCTTCCTAGTAGCTTTGTTAAGCTTCCTATAATCCATGCAAACTCACCAACTGCTCACCGTTCTTGTTGGAATGAGCTCATTATTGTCATTAGAAACCATTGTCATCCCTTCTTTCTTTGTCACACATTGACTGGACTCACCCAAGAACTATCAAAGATAGGATAAATGATGCCTGCATCCAACCACTTGATAATCTTTTTCTTAACCACATTTTCATGATGGGATTAAGTCAGCATTGATGCTCTATGGTGGCCTTATAATTGTCTTCAAAGAGGATCTTATGCAAGCAAATTGAAGGACTAATCCCTTTGATATCAGTAATTGACCACCCTAATGCTCTAATATGATCTCTAAGCACTCTAAGTAATCTATCTTCCAGTTCATCATTAAGGGAAGAAGAGATAATAATAGGCAAAGTAAAATTTTGGCCAAGAAAAGAATACCTCAAATGTGAAATAAGTTGTTTAAGCTCTAGAAGAGGTGGCTTATCGATGGAGGGCTTCATTGGCGTATCAGATAAAAGTCCTAAAGTCTCAAATTTAGAATTGGATCTAATTGAATGTGGTGAATTAAGCAACTTCAAACACTCGATAAACTCTTCACCATCCCATTTGGAAGTGAATACCAATGTTACTTCCAAAGGATCAATAGTATAACTCTCTATAAAAACTTTATTTATTGCCCTATCTACCATATTTATTGCAAAACACTAATCAAATTCATTAAGGAATTTCATAGCTTTAAAAATATTAAATGTTACCTCTTGATCTTGAACTCTCACAGTAAGTTCACCTTTTTGTACATCAATGAGAGTTCCGCCAGTTACCAGAAAAGGTTTCCCATTTCATGATCTTCTTTCATTTCAAGAATTATGAGATCAGCTGGAAAGATAAATTTGTTAACCTTCACCAAAACATCTTCAACAATGCCCTTCATATATGTTTAGGATCTGTCTACCAATTGTAAAATGACTATGGTAGGTTTTACCTCTTTTAAACCTAGATTCTCGTAAATAGAAAGAGGCATCAAATTTATGCTTGCACCAAGATCATATAATGCCCTCCCAAAGAATTAGGTCCCAATGGTGCATGGAATAGTAAAACTTCCTAGATCTTTGAGTTTCGTTGGAAGATTTTTTTTTGCAATATAACACTATACATTTCAGTAAGTGCGACTATCTCAAATTTACCTTTTTTTTTTCTTTGACAAGATATCTTTCATTAATTTGACATAGGTCAGCATTTGTTCTAAGGCTTCAGCAAAATGTATATTAATGTGGAGTTTTTTAAATACCTCAAGGAACTCCTAGAATTGATTGTTAAGTTTCTGCTCCGAAAGACGCTACAAAAAAAAGGGTGATGGATAACCCTAAAGTTGCTGTTATTTGATATTCTCAGCCTCTTTTTTACTCATTTCCTTATCTTTAGAATAATTTGACTCTTTTTCTATATTCTCTATTTCTCTACCGTTTTTAAATATGATGGCCTCGCAATGCTTCTTTCTGTCTCTTCTTAGATTAGGTTTAGTGTTACTTGGAAGCATTCCTAAAGGTCGATTATTAATGAAGGAGGCAATATGCCTAACTTGTGTCTCAAGATCCCTGAGAAATGTTGCTAGGGTCTAAATGATATTGTCTTGACTTTCATTTTTTGCCCTCAGCTCCATAAACGTATCTTCTATTGATGGCTTTTTTTCTTAAACTAGAATTTGGGCTTGGTTAGAAACCTGAGCTTATTGAGAAAATCCAGGTGAAAAAACTTGCCAATTTGTAGTTAAAGGTCCTTGGTTGTTATTCCAAGAAATGCTTGGATGATTACGCTAACCCGGATTATAGGTATTTGAATAAGGGTCATTCTCCTACCTGTTATAATTTTTGACATAGTTAATTGATTTAGCATAGTTAGAGCACTGTTTAGTAGAATGTCTATCCCCACATAGTTCGTAAACCATAAAAAAACTTGGAGCTAAATGTACACTTATAGCATCTAGTTTCCTTGTGATACAATTTGAGCATGAAGTGAAGTAATGGCATCAGTTTCATGAACTCTTACAACTTTTCTTGGTAAACTTTTTTGGTGGACCAATGACCATTATTGGATGCCATCTCCTCAAGTGACTCATAAGCTTCATCTAGTGATCTTACCATAAATGAACCACCTACTACAGCATCAATTATTATTCTTATTTAACCCATTAATCCATTGTACAAAGTCTAAACTTAAAGCCCTTTGGGAAGACCATGATAAGGACATTTCTAACGTAACTCTTTGAATCTTTCCTAAGCTTCATAAAGTGATTTTGAGTCATACTGTGTAAAGGAAGTAACGTCATTCCTTAACTTTGCTGTTTTGGCTAGAGGAAAATATTTGACAAGAAACTTTTAAGCCAAGTCATCCTAGGTAGTGATAGAGCCAGTTAAAAGTGAATTCAACCAACTCTTTGCCTTATCTCGAAGTGAGAAAGGAAATAGTCTCAATCTAACGGCATTATCTGAAACTCCATTGTATTTAAAAGTATCACATATTCCTAAAAAGTTCACAATGTAAGCATTAGGATCTTCACTGGGTAAACCCAAATTAAGCTGATGTCTGAATCATCTGGATGCTGGCTGGCTTTATCTCAAAGTTGTTGGCTTGAATGGCAAGCCTCCAAATACTAGAATGAATGCTTTACGTAAGAGGGACAGCAAATTCCTGTAGGCACTTTGTATCTTCTTCTTTGACCATTGTATTATTTTGAGTTAAAGCTTGTAAATTCTCTCTCAACATCGATGAAAAGTTTTTTCAGGTTCTAAATAAAAAAGAACAAGTTCTAAGTTTCTCGCTCTTCGCATACAATAGCCAAAGGTACCTAAAAAATAAAAATAAAATAAAATAAAAAGTTTGAAGTAAGACTAAATTTGCTTGGTATTAATATTAGCAAAATAATTTAGTAAAACAATTCTTCGGCAACAGTGCCAAAAACTTTTTATCAAATTTCTACCATGCCAGTTCACGTATCGCAACAAGTAATATAGTGATAAATAGAGTATCGTTCCCATGAGAAATTATACTAAATCTACTAAGTACAAAAATTAATACAATTTAATCTTATTCAAACAAATAATTAAAGGATTACTAATTAAAATTAAAATTAAACTAAATTAACTAAATTAAATTTAACTAACTAGCAAAGAAATTTAAATGAAGTTTACTTAATCAGTAATAAAAGCCTAAGATTATAATTTCCTTCAACACTTTAATTGAATTTCTTTTAACCACTTAACTTGACTAATGATATTGAGTTGTTAACCTAGAGTTCTAATTTGTTTATAAGTTTCTTTTGATGATCTTATAAAAATATTTTTTTTAAATCTATTTACTATATTCCTATGCAATTTGAATTAAAAGAAACTCATTAAGCCTAGACTCTAATTTGTTACGTATGGCATGCTCATATATTCTTATCTAACATGTAGATCAATTCATCCTAATAAATGAAATATGAAACATATGTCATTCAATCCAGGTCTAAACACAAAATTTTCGTTTCCAAGTTCATTAAGGTTACCAAATCAATCTAATTGGTGGCCAGTCAACTAGAAGCATTAAGAACATGATTGAACAAACAACTTAATTATCATTAAATTAGGAAAATAAAAATAAAATAATCCAACCTACATGTTAAGTTTCATTATAATCCTAGAAAAATAAATTTAGCTCATATTGATTAAATAAAACTTAAAATAATAAAGTTTCACCATCATAAATATTACAATAAAGATAAAAGGACTAAGGAAAAGAGAAAACTAAGAGTTGTTAAGTCTTGATCTTCAACTTCTTCAATCTTTCTCCTCTGGCAAAATCTCGAGAGCTTCTTTTCTTTGTTAGGAACAATAGCTTTAAAGTATCTAGGATAGATCTAAAACCTAAACATAAGAATCCTATTTATAGGTAAAACCCTGAATGGAGAGACTTGATTTACAAGTAACTTGAGCATGCATTTTTATAATTTTCTAACTTGGAACCACCTTGCTTGCTTGAGTCCACTTTCTTTCTTTATTAAGTTATTATGCTTTTGGAAACTCCTTTGTGTTTTGACCTACAAAAATATGGAAAGTATTTAAATAACTAAGTAATTAAAATATAAGGAAAATAAAATATTACTAAATTTAAAACTACTAAATATTAATGAAATTTAAATAAAAATCTCTAAGACCTAGCTAATTTAATATGCATAATGAATGTAAATAACTTTATTTTAGAGTTATCAAAGCCATAGTGCTGCATCACATCCATATCTCATGAAAACTGACATCTGTAAGGTTCACATATTCATTTGTTTATATGTTCATATATTCATAATTTCCATGATGTGCTAAATTCATTCCATTTATTGTATTTTAAAGGATCAAGCCATGAGTGATAATTTAAAGGCAAGAATCAACATGTTAAAGTCTATCCAAAAAGAGTTCTTCATAAAGTCCAAGGAATAAAAAATCAACTTGATAAACTAATAAAAATGGTAAAGGATCTATACGAGATAAAAAAGGAACTTTGCCTAGAAGCATTTTCATCTTTGATAAATCTAGAAAATCAAAGTATTAGAGATCGATTGGAATCACGAATAAATGCCCTAGAGGAATAGTTAGAGGAATGGGACATGAGATCCAAGAAATGAAAGAAAAATTGTTTAAATTGACAAAAATTGTCGAAGATCTTTTGGTTGATCCCTAAGAGTCACTAATACCTTTGACCCAGCCTTTGGTACTTGAAAACTGAAAGGCTGGATAGAGTATACCATTGGAAGAAGATTCCAAACCCTGGCCTATTCACCTTAGTGAAGCAAAAATGCCCAACTCTGCACCTAAGTAGACTAGCCTATCCCATAACCCTTATGGTCTTCCTAGGGCTATCCCATCATCTTTTGGTGTAAATACTGAGAAAAGACCACGAAAGAACAAATTTGATTCAATGCCACTGACCTATAAAAAATTGTACTTTATTTTGTTTTATAATCAACCTATTGTTCCCGTACACAAGCCTTCTTAAGAAACCCTTATCCTACATTAGGACATTAATGCACATTGTAAATACCATGCAAGATTAAGTGGGCATTCCATAGAAAAATGCAATACGTTTCAATGTAATTCGGGTCAAACCAAGGTCAAATGTTGCTGCTAAACTTTTATTGTGCTATTAGAGGCATTAGAATATTTGGGGCAATAAATTGATCTCAAAGATAATCATTTGGCTACTTGATTGGCTTTGTAAATATAGGGTTCAAAAAGAATAATTAGAATCTGTAAGCGTTCCTTAGAAGCATTAACACAACTAAAAAAATGAAGTGCTTGCAAAAACAATCCTTTTTGTTACTTTTTTTTAATCCTGCAAATATGATTTTTGGTTCATGCAACAATGGTGTTGAATTATGATTTGAATTCCTTGGATTCTGGCCCCTACAATAATCTCTATGTCTGACACTTAGCCAATTGCTTGGTACCTAATATGTGCCATTAAATGCTAGTTTATTCACTTATTCACTCATTCATTTATTCATGATCAATCGACATATCAAGTTTCTGTTAGTTAACAAACATACGAGGATAATGATAAAGATTAATATTAACAAGACACATGCATATTCAAGCAAAATAATTTAAGTTTTTTTTTTCCATTAAAGATGGAATAACGTGGAGTCACTAGATGGAAAATACTACATAAAAGGAAGAAATGTAGGCATAAATGGTAAGGGAGCAAGGCCACTAGCACCGAAAAAGTACTATTGATACTCTTATTGCAGAATCCAAGGGAGAACAAGCTGAAAGACAACTAGCTAACATTCAAGATACATAGCCAGTGGGTTCTCAAAATTGCAACCAATAAACACCCAAAACATGCTTGTTCATACTTCAGCACTAACCATCCACATTAATCTTGGTGCTTTCTCACAAGAGGTAGATGCAAGAATTGTTGCATAAAAAGAGTCAAAGATCCTCGACCTTGATGACGAGAAAAACATTAGTCAAATGACTAAAAGCAAACTAAAGTAGAAATAAAAAAAAAGTTATAGTTTCTTAAAAGAAAGTTGAAGGCTATAAAAGGGGATAAGTTCTATAATAGTGTTGATATTGATAATCTTAGTTTAATGCTAGATCCGATTATCCTACCAAAGTTTAAAATTTTGAAATTTGAAAAATATGGTAGATTCACATGTCCCAAGGCACATTTGATGATATTTTGTTGCTAAATGGTCAGGTATACCGGAGATGAGAAATTACTTGTCCATATTTTTCTTGAAAGCCTGACTGAGATAGCTGTAGAATGGTACTTCAAATTAGAAATAGGCTAAGTGAGCATATAGAGGGATTTGGCTTAAGCATTTTTATGACAATATGAGCATAGGTTGGAAATTGCTTTAGATCAAAAAAACCTCTAAAACATGGGAAAGAATCCTAATGAAAGTTATAGAGAATATGCCTATGGATGGAAAGACGTTGCCTCACGCTTTTAACCACCCTTCACTTATAGGGAAATGCATGCATATTCCATGGATACCTTGCCACCTCCATACTATGATAAGTTTGTTGGAAATGCTTTCCCTGAGTTTGCAGACATTTTATTTGTGTTAGAAAGAATTGAACATGGCATAAAAACTAAAAGGATCATGGATGCCAAATAGGTGGCATATGTGGGATAAAAAAGTGGTCCTATTAATAAATACCAACAAGTCATAGCTGATGGAAGCTAGGACCATAAAAAGTCAAGAAAGCGAGGAAATCCATTCAGATTGTGTCTTCACCCCTAGCGTTCCATCACTTAATAGCCTCAGCAAGTTCATCCCCATATCTCACGAACTATTACACAAAATTTTTCAACTCAAAGTGTTAAGAGGTAAAAGGGCCCAGGAAATACATAAATCAATTCTCAGAGTATGGAGGTGTCTCATGCCTTACCGATTTCATACACCAAGCTTTTTCTTTTCCTTTTTTAGAGTTAGATGATCTCTGATATCCCAGCAAAGCATACGAGACCTTTGGAAATTTCATGACATCAGCAAAAGGCTGAGTCAAATGGCCAAATATTGATTTGATTCAAAATAACCTTTCAAAACTTTTATGTCCAACCTTAGGAATTAATGCTTATGAAAGGCCTTTTAAATTAACCCATTGAGACTTGGTGTTCACTAACATTAGTTTAACATCTATCGAGCTATTGTATCTGAAAATTAAAAAAATGTTATAGCTTGACTATTGGCCTTTCAAGGAGTTCCTATAAACAGAACATCCACCTAAACTTGGTCTTGCTGAACCTTGACCTTGATATACCAATTTCTTCAAGTCAAATATTAGCAATGCTACTCTATTCATGCCTCTAAATTCATTTCTTCATCTCATTCAAAGATGTCCCAAATGGTGATTATCAATCATAAGAAAGCATTAACATTAAGAGAAGAAGATGGTATGTCTATTATCCTTGATATTGAAAAATTCATGGTTGAAATTATTTTATAATTTTCACTTTTTTATCAAGTAGATTTTTTTCCCAGGTTAGAATGAGAATGTGATATTGTTCCATAGATCCTAGAATTTACATGAAGTGTGATACTTCTTATGATTTTAATAGGAATATTTAAATATTCCTTGAGCAATGAAATGTTGACTCTTATTCAACTGCATAAAGTTGTATCCTTAAATTGATAAACAATAATTTCGATATCTAGTGACTTTTCAGGAAAAATCGAATGATCCTTAGATTCTTGAAGTGAAAATTAGAAGAAGGATTATGAGGGGTAAACATCAAATCGCCATTTAACCTTCAACAGCAAGCCATCAAAAAGAAAAGATACTGGCAACAATAAGGCTCAAGTTGATGAAGCCTCACAACATACAAGAAAACTAACCTTTGTCGCAACATGGCCGGGACTCAAATCCTGACCAACCCAACTTAAATGGTTGGTCTACCTTTATTCCTACATATATCTATATATCATTATTATTTTTTCTATTTTTTCAAGGGCAATTTCATTATTATTTTATTTTTCTTGTATGTAGGGATAAGTCGTTGAGATGAAATACTCATACTTATCCTTAATAGTTATTATGAAATGGCTATTTATTTTAGAGTCACCACCAATCTATTTGGGCTATGTGAGATTAGTCACCTACCAGAGTTTGTATTTCAGGGGTCACAAAACCCCTAAAAATAAACTTTAAGATTTGCAATAATACCAGAGATCGCATAGAAGGGTTTGAGAGTTGATTACAATCACAAGTAGAGATTGACCCTTTCATGATGCCCAAAAATCAATACCTTATTAATTACTTATTAATTTAAATTTTAATCTTTATATTGGTTTCAAAATTCATATTTAAATATAATTCCTATATATTAAAATAATATTCTAAATTATTTTATTTTTCTTGTATGTAGGGATAAGTCGTTGAGATGAAATACTCACTCAACTTATCCTTAATAGTTATTATGAAATGGCTATTTATTTTAGAGTTGCCACCAATCTATTTGGGCTAGGTGAGATTAGTCACCTACCAGAGTTTGTATTTCAGGGGTCACAAAACCCTTAAAAATAAACTTTAAGATTTGCAATAATACCAGAGATCGCATAGAAAGGTTTGAGAGTTAATTACAATCACAAGTAGGGATCGACCATTTCATGATGCCCGAAAATCAATACCTTATTAATTACTTGTTAATTTAAATTTTAGTCTTTATACTGGTTTCAAAATTCATACTTAAATATAATTCCTATATATTAAAATAATATTCTAAATCTATTATGCTGTATGAGAAAAATAGGTTTTTAATATTTTTGAAAATCGAAATCTCTTTCATACCTAACCAGAGCATTGGAAGAACACGAAAGTTTTTATCATTCTTTTTCGTACCCCAGTAGAGAGCCAAACGAATATGAAAGGTTCTAAAAATGAAAATATATTTTGTATCCCACTGGAAAGCTAGAAGAGTATAAAAGGTTTTATTTTATGAAAATTAAAAAATCCTAATTTTCTTTTAGAAAAAAGATATCTTATTATTAAAATAATTCATAAAACCCCTCTCATATTCTGAGAAAAATTTTATGTATTATTTTAACTTGGAGACATTGCCTTAATTTTCTAAAAATTCCAATTTTATTAAGAATATTAAAAACATTATCCTAAGACCCGGTTTAGACAAAAAGTTTTAAAACTCAACTCTTAGAACTCAAATTTGGTCAATAAGACCAACATGTCTTCTAAAGTACCTTTGACTTGAAAGTATCCTAGTAACTTTAAAGGGCTTGGTTATAATGCCAAATTATCAAAATGCCCTTACGGTATACCTTCAACATGAAAGTATCCCAGTAATCACATAAGACTTGGTTTTAACGCAAAATTACCAAAATGACCCTAGGTATACCTTCAATATGAAAGTATCTCACTAACCTTAAATGACTCAAAAATGATCATAAAGGGTGAACCTATCCTAAATACATACTTTGGCATAAAAGCATCCTATTGACTACATAGAACTACATTTTTAAAAAAAATTACTAAAATATCCTTTGAGTATACCATTGACATGAAAGTATTCTGATTACCCTAAAAGACATAAAAATTATAAGAAATGACATTTTTACCCTAAGTGAGTAATTTGGTTATTAGATGACCTATAATGCAAAAATTATAATTCTACCCTTAAATTTTTTTTTTCAAAATTACCTTTCATACCTTTTAGAGAACCAAAAAAAATTGAAAGTTATTTGATATTTTATAACCCACAGAAAAATCAAAAAAATTATAAAATAATCCAAATGCTCTCAATGAGGAAATTTAACATTAAAAATGACCATTTTAACCTAAAATGATAGGTTTTCTGAATGGTCCCCAAACTTTTTTAAGTTCGCAAATTGTTCCCTACATGATTATAACACAAAATTAAACATCAAATATATTGAAACGAACACAAAAATCACATCCAAAAATTATAAGGGAAGTTTGAACAAGCAATTTTGGCCTTAGAAAAATTTTAATATTTACACAAATACCCTTAAACTTTTTAAAATTACAAAAAAACCCTAAAAATCCAAAAAATGTATTCATGGATGATAAAATGCATAAAATACATATCTGAATGTATATGTACTATTCGACCGAGCAAGAAATGTATAAAATTTTTTAATTTTTTATTTTTACAATTTAGTCCTAAACTTTTTATATTTACAAAATAACATCAAAAAGTCAAAAATTATCACTAAATAAGGCACATTTGTTTTGCCCAATCTTGGATTCACCCATCCAAGGCTTTAAACAATTTTTGAAAAAATTATTTTAGGACCCTTACAACTTTCAACTTTGCAAAATGGTCCTAAATATCTAGAAACATGAAATAAATTTCATTTCAAGCCATTTTCATTTTTCAGTAATTATTAATATTGATCAAGAAAATTTTCTTTCTTAACATGAACATATTTCTTATTGTTTATCAAGTTCAAATCGTTATCAATATATATATCAAATCATGAAAAATAAGCATATGAATATATTTTATCACATATTAACAAGAAAATAATAATGAAGATAATATCCATATGATCATTTATACATGACAAATCAAACATTATAACACAAAAATCAACATCATGTCAACAACAACAAATTTCAAGAGCAGAATTAAACTATTACTAAGAAAAATATGCCAAAATCAATAAATCAAAGAAAATAGTTCATAGTCATCAAGCTTAGCCTTTCAACATGGATTAAAATCCATGAGCTTAAACATGAATTTGGCTCAGTAAAAGGAAGAGAATTAAATGAAATCAACAAAAACTAAAGATTTTATAAAGAAAATTATGTTAGAAGCTTAATAACTTAAAAAATTTTAGTATGTTTTTTAGTGTTTTTCTCCCAAAAGCCAATTAGTCTTTCTTTTAAACAGTTCTCCTGTTATTTATAAGGGAGAGAATCAGCCAAGAAAGAATCAAATCTTTCTTGGCCGATTTGGCCATACAATTTTTTTTTGTTTATTTAATAAATCATGTTGGAAATTAGTTGGCGTGATAAGTTAATTTTGTCTTCTAGCATGAGTTATATATATTAGTCATACCTAAGGCTTTGGACTCCATGGTGATGATGATAAGCTTAAAAAAATCATGATCAAGAATACCAAAAAAAATGAATTAAAAAGATTAAATTATAACAAATTAAAAATTATGTATTTAATTAATAATTTGATCAAATAGTAGGCCCAATTGAAAATTTATAAAAAAATATTAGACCTAAATGAATTAAGAAGAAACAAATAAATGGGCTTTGTTGAAAAGTTAATTTAGGCCCAAAATATTCAAGCGTGCTTGTTGTAAAATTCCATATGAATAAATTAGGCTTGATAAAACAAAATGAGCTTGGAAAATGTTGGTGGGCTTGTTAAGAATGAAATGAGTTTATTGGGCCTGATAGCAAAATTTGCTAGTTTTAAGCCCATTAAGGAAATTTGGCCCAAAGTAAATTTAACAATGAAAAATAAAAAATTTGTTATAAAAAATCCCAAGTGTTGAATTCTAAAAGAAGATTTTGAAAAATTTTACGTATAAGAAAAATATAATTAAAACTTTCAAACTCGTAAAATTTTATGAGCAAAAACCTTTTTGGTTATTATTTTAAATTTGCAAAACTGATAACATAAATTAAATTTTCAAAAACTAATTTAATATGAATTTAATGAAAATATATGAAGAATTTTAAAAATTATTAACTCATAAAAATCCCACCAAAAAATTTATAAAGTAGAAAACTCTGTATCTTAGAACAAGAAAATTCCAAAAATATATTCAAGCTTTATAAAAATGGATTAAATTCAACATATTAATCAAAATATCTATTTATAAAAATAATAAAGATGAAAACTTAAAATCTGAAGCAATTTTTACTAAAAAAATTACGAACATAATATTTATGGTACTGTGAAAAATTCAAATTTAAGTCCCAAACTTGACATCTTGATAACTCATGGTAAAAATGCTAATACAATTTTTTTCTTAAATATTTCTTATTTTTTGAAGTGAGTACTGGCATAAAAACTATACGAGTATTAGTAAAAATATACAATGGTCAACTTCTCAATTTTTACGAAAATTCTTGAAGCCTAAAAATGAAAAATTTAACCAGGATATCATCTGCAAAAATGAATTTCCATTTGACAAGAAAATATTGAAAAACCAAATTTTTTCTTTTGAATATTCATTTTTTATCCAAAATCAACCCTTGAAATGACGCTTTTTTTGTCACGTGCACTTGTGACCATTAAGGTGTGACTAGATTAGTCTTGAAAACGTGCAATTACTTGGAAGGGGTTGCCCTCTACTAAGGTGTTTGCTAGATTTTCATTCTTGAATATTTAGGATTATAAAAAAAAGACCCTGAATGAAATTAAGTGTCTACAACCCTCATGATATTTGAATAAGTGTCCTCTTCATCTAATCATATGAAATATAGGTGAAGTACGTTTAAGTTAACTTTTTTCTATTAAGTTGAAAGATCGACAAAGTTTTTCGTTGTTAGTTTCACTAGGTTAGGTTCAAAAAAGGTGGAATTAAGTGTCATTTTCATCCTATCATGTAAAATGTAGGTGAAGTAGGCTTCAAGTCAACTCTATCCAATTAAGTAGAAGGATCAATAGAGTTTTTATTTGTTAGCTTCACTTGGCTAAGAATCAGTGGCATAAAAGTCCTTTTCATCCTATCATGGGAAATATAGGTGAAGTAGGATTTAGGTTAACACTATTCGATTAGCAAAAAGATTGGCAATGTTTTTATTTGCCAGCTTCACTTGGTTAGGAACTGGTGGAATTGAATGTCCTCTTCATCTGATCATGTGAAATGTAAGTGAAGTAGGATTTAGGTCAACTCCATCCGATTAAGCAGAAGCATCGATGAAGTTTTTATTTTTCAACTTCACTTTTTTAAAAATTAGTGGAGTGAAATGTCCTTTTCATATGGTCATGTGAAATGTAGGTGAAGTAGGATATAGGTCAACTCCATCTGATTAAGCAAAATGATTGGTGGAGTTTTTTTTTTTTAGTTTCACTTAGTTAGGAATCGGTGGAGCAAGGTGTCTTTTTCATCCGATCATGTGAAACATAGGTGAAGTAGGATTTAAGTCCACTACATCTGATTAAGCAAAAGGATCGAAGGAGTTTTTATTTGTCAGCTTCACTTGGTTAGGACTAATGGAGTAAGATGTCCTCTTTATCTGATCATGCAAAGTGTAGGTGATATAGGATTTGAGTCAACTTCATCCAATTAAGCAAAAGGATCGAGTAGTTTTTTTTATCAATGTCACTTGGTTACAGTAAAAACTAGTGGAATCAAATGTTTTTTTTTTCAATCATGCAAAATACAGGTAAAGTAGGATTTAAGTCAACTTTATTTGATAAAGCAAAAAGATCAGTGGAGTTTTTCTTAGTTTAATTTACTTGGTTAGAATAAAATTTGGTGGAATTAAATGGCTTCTTTATTCAATCATGTGGAATGTAGGTGAATTTATGTTTAAATTTTATAAATTTAATCTTTTGAAATTTTGAAATTCATTTGTGTATATGATGTTATGTTTAAAATTTTGAATTTAAAGGATTTTTTAAGATTTTTTTGTGAAATTTTAAGAATTGATCGTCGTATATTTTTATCTATACCCATGTAGTATTTATAACAATACTCACCCTAAAAAATAAAAAAAAATTCAAAAAAAACTATAGTGGTTTTTTATACTATGAGGTGTCAAGTTGTCAAATTTCTTTATTAAATATGAATTTTTCATAATATTTTGAGTGTCAGGCCCATGAAATTTCTCTGATAAAATTTGCTCCTGATTTTAGGTTTTCATCTTTATTATTTTTATAACTTTATTTTTGAGTAAAGAGTTGAATTTAATTCATGTTTTTTTAAATTTGAACCTTTTTTTTGAATTTTCTTAGTTCCAAAATATGAACTTTTTTCTTATCTATAAAATTTTTCATAATTGAAAATTTTTAAACATTTTCACATATTTCAATAAAATAGCTTGAACATAGCTTTCTAAAATTTAAATTCATTTTTATTAAATATCAATTTTCTTCAGTAAGGATTTTTGCTTATGAAATTTTACAAGTTTGAAAATTTTAATTGCCTTTTTCTTGCAAATAAAATTTCACAAAAATTCCTTTTGAAAATTTTATATGGAAATTTTATATGGAAATTTTATTAATTTTATTTTTAATGGGATAAATTTTATTTTTTCCATTTTAAGGGCTTTAAAATTGATTAATTTTTCAAATGGGCCTAATAAGCCCATTAACTTTCCAACAAGCTTGCCAAGCCCATTTGTGATTTTCTACCAAGCCCATTTTATTTTTTCCACCAAGCCCAATGTTTTCACGTGGAATTTTTTATAAGCCCATTAATTTATTTCTTATTAATTCATTTAAGCCCAATTTTTGTTTAATTAGGCCT
Source organism: Adansonia rubrostipa (assembly GCA_038381775.1). NCBI lineage: Eukaryota > Viridiplantae > Streptophyta > Magnoliopsida > Malvales > Malvaceae > Adansonia > Adansonia rubrostipa. The sequence continues at coordinate 7,971,923 of JBBYHM010000022.1, read as the reverse complement.
CCTACTTGATTAAATTCTTAATTGAATTTATCACGTAAAATTTTCTTGTTTGGACACATAATTTTTAAATTGTTATAATTTAATCTTTTTAATTAATTTTTATGGTATTTTTAAGAAAGATTTTTATTAAGTTTATCATCATCATCATCATGGAGCCCAAGCCTTAGGTGATGACTAATACCGTATGACACATGCAAAATGATAAAGTTTATTAATTTAGTCTTATCATGCCAAATCATTTAATCCTTGATTTATCCAATTATTAATATTAATAATAATAATAATCATTTTAATGGCCAAATTCGACCAAGGGAGGCTTTTCACTCTTTCAATGGTTAATGATTTTCTAAGAAAAGAATAACCAAAAAGCAAAATCAAGTCTTTTTTAAGTCTCTATAGCTTTAAGCTAGAAACACTTAGAAAAGTCTTAGTTTTTGTTCATTTCATTCATTTTTCTTCTTTGATTTTAATTGTCATGTTTGATTTTTCTTAAGAATAACTTGATTTTCTTCATGAAATATATTTTTGTAGATATGATGTTGACTTTGTCATATATATATATATATATATATATATATATATGTTCATGTTGATACCATTTTCCTTGACATTTTCATGCTAATATGTAGGTAAAACATGTTTATATGTTTATTTTTCAAAATTTATTATATGATGATATTTATTAGAGCTCGGTAGGATTAGGATATATGATCATTGTGTTAGAAAATTTTTTATTGGTATTTTTTGGGTAAAGGTTGAACTTCATGGTGGCCTCTAGATTTTATTCTATTTGTTATTTTTATGATGATTTGGATTATTTTGTGATTTTTAAAAGTTATGGGGACTAAAAAATAATTTTCTCAAAATTTTTTAAAGCTTTTGATTAGTTTCAAGTTGGTTGAAAGCTTGCAAATGTGATTTAGTGGAGTTTTGATGTTTTTAATACCATTTTTTAATTTTAGGAAATATAAAGACTAAATTGCAAAAATTATCTCTAGGCCATCCAAGCTTGGCTAAACACATCATACATCTTTAGGGATATTTTTCATGCATTTTTACCTTATTTAAATGTATATCATGCATTTTTAGACTTTTAGAGACCTTTTTGCAATTTTAAAATGTTTAGGGACTTATTTGTAAATATTGAAAAAATTTGCTCCAAGGCCAAAGGTACTTGGCGAAATACTTTTTATGATTTTTGGGTATGTTTTCTATGTTAATTGTGATGAGTTTGATGTTATTTTGTAATTTTAAATCATGTAAGGACTAACTTGAAAAGTTAGAAAAGTTTGGAGTCCCTCAAGTAAAGTCTTATATTTTAGGGTTAAAAAAGTCATTTCACCATATCAAATTACCCATTTAGGTTATCTTGTTTATTTATAAACATTTCTAACATTTTTAACCATTTTGGGGCTAAAATACAATTTTGAGAAATTTAGGGATGTATTAATAACTTTTGCATTTTAGGTCATATTTGATATCAAAGCTACCTATTTAGGGTAAAATTATCATTTCATATCATTAACGAGTCCTTTAGAGTTACCGAGATACTTCTATGTCAAAAGTACACCTCAGCGGCATTTTAGTAATTTACTTTAAAATTGAGTCATTTATGATCACCAAGATAATTCTATGTCAAAGGTGCATAATAAGGATAGGTTCTTCTTTTTGTGAACTTATTGAGTCCTTTAGGGTTACTAGGATATTTTAATATCAAAGGTATATTTTAAGGATATTTTAGTAATTTACCTCAGAATAGAATCCTTTAGCATCACTGGGATACTTTCATGTTGAAGGTGCATTTTAGTACATTTTGGTCTCGTCAACCAAGTCTAGGTCATAGGATAAGTTTTTTTTATTATTTTTGATAAAATCAAAATTTTTTAAAAATTAAGGCAATGACTCCGAGTTAAAGTAATATATGAAATTTCTCTCAATAATATGGAAAGAGTTTCACGAATTATTTTAATAATGAGATATACTTTTAAAATCAAGAAAATCAAGTTTTTTTTTGAATTTCATAAAAATAAAACCTTTCTATTCCTTCGGCCCTCCAACAGGATACGAAAGATATTTTAACTTTTGAAAACCTTTGTATTCCTCTAGCTCTCCAGTGGGTTACAAAAGAAGTAATAATAAAACTTTTTGTGTTCCTTTGATTTTTCAGTGGGGTATGAAAGAGATTATGATTTTTTAAAAATATTGAAAATCCTAATTTTCTTGAACGAAATAATAAATTTGTTTCATAAAGTTTTATTTTGATATATAGGAATTATAATTAAATATTAGATATTGAAACCGAATATGAATCAAATATTAAGTTAACATGATTAATATGGTACTAATTATTGGGCATCATGAAAGGGATTGATCCTCCTTCATAATTATAACTGACTTTCAGACCCTTGAAATAATCTTTGGTCGTATCTTACATCTCAGAGTTTGTTTTTAAGGGTTTCTTAACCTTCGAAATACAAACTCCAATAGGTGATCAATCTCACCTAGCCAAAATAGATTAGTGGCGACTCCAACAAAGGGTAATTTCATAATGACTATTTAAGGTTAAGTTAACTGAAAAATTCATCACAATGATTTGTCCCCAAACATGAAAATAAGAAAAATAATATTGATATGTCCCCTAAAAATTAAAAAAATGATTATCTATAGATATATATATATATATATATAGGAACAAGGGTGGTACACTCGCCTTTTATGTCAGACTGCTCAGAAATCATATCTAGGCCATATTGCGACAACATCTTCATGTAGCTCAAAGCTAACTGAAAAGTTATGCAATTAATAGGAGAAGACAACTAGAGTTTAAGGTTGGAGATCATGTATTTCTATAAGTTTCTCTAACTAAAAGGATGATGAGATTTGGAATTCATGGAAATCCTAGTCCTCCTCACTAAGTAGGGCCTTTTAAAATTTTTGATATGATATGAGACATATCTTATAGACTGGCTTCCACCTACGTTATCAGGTGTGAATAATGTGATTGATATCTCAATATTGAGACACTATGTTTTGATCTAAATCACATGATAGAGTTAACTCCTTTAAGACTTAAAGAAGATTTAACTTAAAAGGAGCATACTTTGCATATTGTTAATAGAAAAGAGCAAATTTTGAGGAGACCAATAAGTCCTTACTTTAAGGTTCAGTAGAGTAATCGTACTGACTGTCAAGCAACTTAGGAGTTAGAAAAAAGCATGTAAGAAAAGCTTCCTAACCTATTTAAGAGTAATGGTGAGAGTTTGGAAGACTAAACTCCTTTTAAGAAAAGAAGATGTAAAGCCCATAAAAATTTTTAAAAAAGTTATTTTGTTACATGTCCAACCTCTTTGCCAAATTTTAGTTTGGCCTAATAGAATTAGTAGTGTTGTTTAATTAGCCTAATAATTATTAGAGGTTACATTCTTTTACATTATATATTTTGGCAGACAAAGAATTAGGAAAAACTAATCCTAGAGAAAATGAGGATGGGCAAAAAAAAGCAAATTTATTCTGAAAACACTAACTAATGTGAGATTGTGCTCAAATTTCTTTAAATTTTTATGTTTTATTCGTTTTGCAGAAAATTCAAACTTTGCTTTGGAGTACCTTAATTTCTAAAATGTCTAGCAAATTTTGAGTGACTTTTCAATGACATTATAACTATTCATAGATAGGTTTCTTCAATATTTTTTTAACGGCTTATGTGGCATTTTATTTAGTTGAGTAATTTAGGAGATTAATTTTTTAGATTTGTTGATTTTAGGTTTCTAATAATTCTAATAAACAAACTTTGGTCACTAGAACTCCATTTTCAATTACCATTTTTGTTAAAACTTGGATGGCTTTTTTAGTGTAAAATGTGATCTTTCTAGTGGTGTATTTATCTTAACCAGATGAGTTTTGTATTAAGATAATTGAAGCCCCAAAGTAGGTTGAATGAAAATGAAAACATGAAAAATTTTGAGTAGTTTGTGGTTATTTTTAAAGTTTTGACCCTTGAAACTTAGGTTATATGAAATTGATTTTATCGAAAACAAAATCTTTTGTTATAGTATTACATTCCTACTTTGAATTTGTGTTTTAAAAAGTCAACAGTGTTCAACGGATTTGGATTTTTAATAGCTTCAACTAAAGGAAATGATCTTAGATTGTAAAAATTTTAGAATTTGGAAAATTTTCATTTTTAATTATTTTAAAATTATTTTTAGCCAAAATAAAATTTATTTAGTTAAAAAATCATATTGGTTTTAGTTTTGTTAATTTTACTTAATCTTAACATATATAATTATATTTATATGAAATTATCTTTATTTTGCATGATTTTCTGAAAAAGCATATTTTTTATGTATAAATTTATAAATTCCAAATTTATTAATTTTTTTCATCAAAAATTACATTTGATACTAATTTTATGTTTTTAACTTTTAATTTTTTATTTCACTTAGTTTTGATTATTTTCTCAATATTAAGAAAGAAAATATTAGATACTTTTGGTTTGTTAGCAAGATTGCCACACAACCTAAATGTCTTCGAATGACAAATGAAAAGTTGCATTCGTTAAGTGTATATACATTTTTTTGTTAAATTCTATTTTTTTAATATATTTCTTAAATTTTTAGGTTATTTAGGATAATTATGTGATTTCCCGCTTAAGTATCGATTTAAAGATTCAGATAAGTAACCTGATATTCTTTCAATTCAATTACCAAAAGGCTAGCGTTAAATACTCTTATATTATGTATGCAAAATATAATATTTTGTTCCATGTTTCAACAAATCAGATTAAGCATGAAAGCTATAATTATTTTCAATCAACTATGCAAATAATTTGTGTTATTTATATGTATATATTCATGACTTGAATTTTACTACATGATTGATTTGGGAAAACTAAGTTCATGAAATCTATTTTGTGTATAGTGTTTGTTGTGTTTCTTATAAATAAAATGTAAGTATGGTAAACTGTGGGTAATCTGATTTTTGTATGTTTTCAATGCTCTACTAATATACTATGTTCTTACCTTGCCAATGGGGTTAATTTTGATCATTCGACATAAACTTTATGATTAAAAACTAGTTTTGAACCCTGCAACTGGTATAGAATAGTGGTTTTTATGATATTTGATCTACACAACTAGTGGTTGTTTTCAATATATTTTGACCCATGCCACTAGGGTTAATTGCAGTTTTTGTTGTGCCTTGTGACCTTTGTCATCGAGGTTAAGGGTGGCCATAGCTTGTAAAGGGAGATAGATTTTAGAAAGTAATAATTAAGTTTTTATTTAGTTTTATTATGGTACATGATTTTGAAGTAAATTACATACAAAAAAAATGATTACCAAAATTTGCATTAATTATTTTTGGCCTATTGGTTTTTGAGCTTGCTTAACCTATCTGAAAGAATATCAGTTGCTTGTTAAGTGGATGTACTCATTATTTTCTTTAACATTTTTCAAGTTCTAAATGTGATCATACATGCAAGAATTTTGGGGAGTGATTTTTCATATTTTAGTGTTTGTTTCTAGGACTTTTAGTGTGTTTCAAAAATTAAAATTGTCAAGACTATTATTTGATAGACTATTAAAAATTTTAATTGTTTTTAAATTTCAACAACTCAATTTATAATCTTTCTAACAAATTGATTTATTTGAATTTGTTTTTTTATTTTTTTTGCCTTGCATGTTTCTGAGATTATATCTTGTAGATTATGGCATTTGTCATGCCTTGGTTTGAGGTGTAACATGATTTTTTTTTTAATCAAACATTGACTTTTTTATTCAAATCTAACTCTTCGTTTATGTTACTCCGATTTAAGGATAAGTATTGGATATGGATATGTCATTTTTCATTATATTTAATTTTTTTTAATCTCTTCCATAAATTTTGAGGACCTTTATATTCATGTATAATTATGTTTTGAGCACTTATACTCTAAAAATATTAAGTATCCAAAGCTTTTAGCCATATAATGGAAAGATGGACAGTGAATGCACAGGCTACACTTATCTCGCCTAAGGGTGAGCCACGAGCATTAGCTGGATGAACAGACTAAACCAACTAAAATCAATCCTAAGTTCATTTCGTTTGATTTAATCGGTTTCGGTAGAATTTTGTTTTTCAAATTAGTTTAAAAAGGCTGATTTAGACAATCTACATTTTTTCAAACCAAACCAACCAAGACCTAATTAAAAAATAACTAAAGTATACGTTGCTATTTATATTGATCATAACCAACCACGTGAAGAAGGATACTAAAGTTGAAGGATACAGCCTAAAGCTTGATGACTCTTTCTGGCAATAAGAATGGCAGAGTTAAATGAAAGGCATCAAAATCAGGAGAATTCTCTATCAAAACCACATGGGAACAATTAAGGAGAAAGAAACCTCAGAGTTCCGTGACATCACTTGGTGTGACTTTTATAAATGTACCAAAATTTTCCCTTATAGATAGGTTGACAATTTTGGACAAATTAAGCACTGTGACAAAGTTACACCTAAGGGATCCAAATGTTGTCTACATAATGTGAGTGACGTAAAAGCAGGAATGCAGGTGCCATTTATTTTTTCCTTGCAACTTCTCAGTACAGTGAAAGGTGTTAAACTACTCATCTATTGGCAGGGTATCGTTAGCTAGTCTAAAGACCTACAACGGGCATAACTAGACCTTTCAATTTTAACCCAAATCCGAGAAACTCAATCAACTCACTCGACCTAGACCCAAGAACTTAACTGAACCCTATTTGACCCAAAAAAAACAACCCAAAATCGATTAAACCAAACCAGAAAATGATTCAAATGCGAAATGATCAAATCCAGAATAATCCAAACCGAAATAATCAAAATCTAAAATGATCAAATCCAAAATGACCTGAACCCAAATGACCTAAAAAATTAACTCGAAATGACCCAAAACAAAAATGACTAAACTTGATAAACTCGAGTGTTAAACATAATTGACCTAAGCTAATTAACTCAAGTGCTAAATCCAATTGACCCAAACCCAAAATAACCAGAATCCATAATGTTCTGAACTCGATTATCCTAAGTGTTAAATTTGATTGACCAAAATTTGAAATATCCGAAATCAAAGTGATTTGAAACCAAAATTATTCGAACTAAAAAATGATCCTAAAATTTAAAAATTCAAAATGACTCAACCCAAATTAACTCGAACTGAAACTAACCTGACCGCTCAATTGACAGGTCTGGGCACAGCAAATCTTCAGGGGAAAATCCTTCAAGTCGATATTGATTTGATTTAACTGGACCATATACTGCGTATGGTGGGAAAGGAACGCTTGAAGACTCACAACGACAAATGACTCCAGATGATTTGGTTCAGCTATTAGTTATTGATGTAATAGCTTGATTTTTGTGCAGCCTTCAATATTAGTGTAAATGATGTAAATAATACTCTTCGTAGGAAGTGGGGTTCTAGATAGATGAATGATAACACCCCCAAAGTATACCATGTAGTATATTCTCTGCTTCCTTTTTGGATTGGAAATAAAAGTTCAATTATCCCAAAAAAAATAATAATAATTAAAATAATTAAACATCAATTTTTCACTATTTAAATCAATTTTTTATCAATGTAAGAAAACCAAATAGATATATAATGCTAAATCAAATAAATCTCTTAATTTTTATTCAACTAATTCAATCCATCTGATCTCATTGTTTTCATCATCGCAAAATATCTCAAAAATTGAACTAAAGTTTTTGGCTTTTGTGCAAGGCATAAATCTCATAAAAAGGAAAACTGGTCTCCTTACGAGACAAGAAAATATCGAAATTAAAATTGGCCGGACTATGCCCTTTGTAGCGCTATAACAAATATTCAGACGTTGGCTAACATGGGGAATCACTTTGTAGAAATGGATGATAAAACAAAAATATGTTACATTTTTAAGAGTTTATGCCATTGTAAAATCAAATTTTATACAATTTTTGTATTTAAATTTATTTTTAAAATTTTAAATATATATTCGTTTTATTATTAATATTAATTATTTAGATGTTCTGATCATTCAAAAATATTATCAAATTTAATATACTTTTCCCATAAAACTTACATTATTGTATACGATTATTTATAGATTATTTTTATAATTTTCCAACAACAAACTATAAATATTTAGATTCAGTTTTATTTAGCAACATATTTATTGTAATTGACAAATAACAGTAATAGCATATTTCTAACGTAACTTAAAAGGGTAGAGGTGTCCGTCGGTTGGGTTATTCATTCAAACTTGAAGATTTATCCAATAGATAGTAGAGTTTGTGCAAAAAATATTAAGTTCAAAAAATAAAACCTATTTAAAAAATAAGTCATACTTTGACTCAACATTCAAAGCTTGGGCCTATAAATATATATTATATAAAGAATAAAGATTTACTATATATAAAGTGTGTAGCTGAGTTAGTGTCATGAGTTAACTAGATTCAAATCAATAAATGAAATTATTTAAAATTCATAATAAAGTTAAAACAATATATTAAATTTAGGAATATTTTGGTCTTTAGCTTTTTTACACACGTATATTTTTAAAATTAAAAACTATCAACTCTTTATGAAACTACTCATTCTAAAAAAATACCCGTATGTATATATAATAAAAATTACATATTTAATTTTCTTTAAAAATGTTCACAAAGTGGGTATATCAAAATCTAGTAATATTATAATATATAAACATTAAGAAATATGTTAAATTATTTATATTTTAAAATTTTTTAGAATATAATGTCTATATATGTATATATGATTCCATACAACACAAGATCAGATTCCACGGCCTGCATTGTGACAAAGAGTAATGACAGGCTACTGCCCCTTCAACCATAGTTCAAAAGCCAAGGATTTTGTATGCGCTTTCTGCTGGAATTTGACCCACATTATCAAAACTCTTAGCATTGATTAAATTTTGAAAATATTTTTTTTTTAAATTAAAATATATAATATAAACGAACTTAAATAGATTTAAACTATCCATTAACAAATAGAATGAATTTGGATAAAATTTAAAGTTTATATTTCAAGCTGAACCTAACTTAAACAAGTACGAATAATTTTAAAACCATGCTTATACCTGACCAGGCCATGAACAAGGGCAATCTAAATATATTCGTTTTCATCGTAAAACCAATAAAATTTTTGTTGCCATTCACGTTAAGGGTTGATAAATTACAAGAATGGAGGTGATATAAAATGAACTTGACAATAACTTTTTGACGCAACCTTGCTTAACAAAATACAAAACAATTATTTCATTATAGTTAGTACTTAAAGAATAATGGGTTTTGATGCTAAATTAGACCGCAGTTTTTCTTTATTTTAAAATATTTTTTATTGAAGTTACTTTTAAATAACTTTCTATTGGTTTAAGATAAAAATTTTATTATTTATTAAAAAATTTAGTATTTATGATTAAGTAATCTATTTTTTGAAATTATAATAAAGTTTAATAATTTATCTTTCATGATAATTAAAAAAAATCATATCAATAGATAGTAACACCTTAATATTCTTTTTGACAAAATCATTTTATTACTAAAATCATGGATTTTAGTAAATTTTATTTAAATTTAATTATAAAAATATAAATGTTAAGAAAATAAAATTTTTTAACATTCTAATAAATCTTAAATTGTAAAATGTGTTTATGGACGTAGCGAACCAAATCTAAACATGCAAAAAAAAAAAATTATTCAGATTTGGCCCTAACCTATAAATATTTCTATATGTAACTGTATGAATCAAATCAATGAAAAATAATTATTTTATTATGATAATATAAATTAGAGTAAATTAAAATATTTAAAGGTATGAAAACTATAATAAAAAATCAGATGCATCGCATGAGTTAAACTAGTTTTACTTTCTATATTTATATACTTTATTAAAGTCAACATGCTAGTAAAGTAGTTTTATTACCATATCAGTTGACTAGTCTTTTTATTCCCGCATCGGTACGTCTAAGTATCGGTGTGTTTTAACGTATCATTCCAAATTTATCAATATTTTTGAAATATTTTTAATTTATATTTTTAATTTTCAAGTTTCTTAGTAAAATATATTATATACATGTAGAAATATATTTTCATTGCATATAAATGTTTATTTGCAAATATAAATTTAGGAAATAAATATTTAATATCTAAAATTTTTAAAAATTAATAAATAAATTAATACAAAAATATTTAAAATATAGTAAATTATTATTATTAGATTCGATGATCTAATTTAAACATATTTTATTTTTAAAAGTAATCATGAAAAATAAAAATAATGAAGAAAATAAACATTAGAAATAGGTTTAAAAACTCAAATAACTGAAAATTAAAATAATCAAAATTTTTTACCAATAGATTTGGATCGGTATGTACTAGTAATGATCAATATTGATCATTATAAACTGATATGATTGATATGAATCGATACAAAAACTAAAATAATATGATATTAATATCATTACGTTTTATATTAAAATTGATATATATTAATTAGTACAATCAATATTAAAAGGATACCAACAATATTGATGCATACATCATTTTCATTGGCATTTGGCACAATAGAAAGTTGACATGTGGATTTGTTTTCTCTCAAAAAGACAGAAGTGGTGAAGGATGGGGAGAGATAGGAATATTTCGGAGAGATCTAAACAAGTTGGCATAGGGATAAAGGAAGGATTTATATTATATCATATTGAAATCACTAAACATATACCATTTCACCATTTGATTGACATTTGACACAATAAAAACTTAACATGTAGCTTTTAAATTTTCCTTTTGAAAAAATAGATAACAAAAAGAGAGAGATGGAGAAGGAAGGGAGAGAGATTTAAAAAAGCTAACAAGGGATCTGGATTCAAGGGAGGTTTAATTTATATATTTACATTTTTCTTTGATAATATGATAATATTTGTATATGTGTCAAATTTTCGTTACCGAGCAACCATATCGGCCTTTTTCGTTAATAGTATTAAAAACTGAGATTATGGATTCTGTGATAAATAAATAAATTATGTTACTTGAGTGAATAATTTTGGTGCAAGTGTTACGGGCTCGAACTTTAGCCTAGCAAACTGCATGGCCTTAGGCTTAGGATTTGCTTCCTTATATGCCTAAGTCAGCCTATAAACACTCAAAAGGAGAATCTAAATTCCCCAAAAGCACTGAAGCTAAAAGCTTAAAAGATAAAAGCAGAAAAGAAGAACATAAAGAGAATAGAAAAGAATGCTCAAATGTATTTCTCAAGTGTTTGACAATAAAAATGAGGCTGGGAAGGCCTCTATTGATAGTTGAATTCCCCATACATCAATAGCTCAGATTAAATCTAATGGACGGCTAGGATTTACACTTATTTATAAAATCTAGAATCCCAAATCAATTTAAACTTTAATCACTTTATCTCTATCTAATCTTAAATAAGTTGGAGTAGTTGTTTAAAACTATATCTCTAGGCTTCTAGAAACTGGGCCTTCTAGAACTCTCCAAAGATTGGGCTTATTTTAGTAGGCCAAGTTGTTCCATGTAACTTGTATCTTTGGGCCTGGGCTGATTAATGTGGCCCGTGACATTCTCTCTCATTTATTCTCGCGATGCCCTCGTCGTGTCCTCCAAATGGAACTGCTCAATCTTATCTTGGAATTGCCACAATGCCTCAGCTGGTTCCCAACTTGCCTCACTATCAGGAAATCCTTTCCACCAGACAAAGTACTCATGCCTTGGCCTATGACTTTTCTGCCGTACCACTCAGTCTGCAAGAATGCATTGTACCTTTTTATCGTAAGAAGCTTTCACCCCTTCCGATGAGCGTTACAACTTGCCTCGGTCTGGATCCTCTTGATCCTCACAGAATAGTTTGAGCATGCTGACATGGAATACAGTGTGTACCTTGAGCTTTGTCGGTAACTCAAGTTTGTAGGCTACCTTGCTTACCCATTTCAAAACTCTAAAAGGGCCCTTATATCTCCACACAAGCCCTTTATGCATGCCTAAGTTGCCTAGCACCAAGTGTAGTTTGACAAGGACTAAGTCTCCAGCCTGAAACTGTATATCCCTTCATTTTTTATCTGCCTATTTTCTGGTGCGCTTTCCTGCCTTGTGTAAACAAGCCCTAGCTAAGTCAGTTTACTCTTGCCAAGCCTTGGCAAACTTGTAAGCTGCTGGATTTAGTCCTGTATAGCCTATTACAACTGCACTAGGTGTAAGCGACTGTTACCCTATTGCTATCTTGAACGGACTCTGGTTTATGGCCTCACTCCACTACAAGTTGTAAGAAAATTGGGCTACATCCAGTAACTTTGGCCAGTCACGCTATGTAGCACTCACATAGTGACAAAGCTATACTTCTAGCTAGGCATTCACTCTCTCGGTCTGCCTATCTATTTGGGGATGCACACTAGTGGAGAAGTTCAAGTTTGACCCCAATAACTTGAGTAATTCTGTCCAGAACCATCCTGTAGATCACCCATCTTGATCGCTAACTATGGTCTGCGGTACTCTCTAGCACTTTACCATATTTTTCAAGAATAATTAGGCTGCTTCCTCTGCAGGGCAATCTTTGGTTGCTGGAATAAAAGTTTTGTACTTGGAAAATCTATCCATCACTACCATGTTGCTCCCAAACCCATCCACCTTAGGCAATCCAACTATGAAATCCATGGAGACACTCTCCCATGGCCGTTCCGGTATTGACAATGGCTGCAATAGTCTGGCTATTTTTCTCTGCTCAACCTTGTCTTGTTGGCACACAAAGCAAGTTTTCACATATGCCTCAACATCATTGCCCATGTGTGGCCAATAGTAATGGTCCTTCAAGAGTGCTAAGGTATGATGCATACTGGGATGACCAGCCTATCTTGAATCATGGCACTCCTACATGATCTCCTTGCGTAACTTTCCATACTGAGGCACATAAAGGTGATGTCCTTTGGTGTAGAGTAAGTTTCCCTCAACCTATAATCGTCTAGTCTTTCTTTTTTCGGCATTCTCTATAAGGGTTTTAGTTATGGGATCATGGGCAACCCTTCTTTGATGCGCTCCAATAGTGAACTCTCAGGGCAACTAATGGCTGCAAGATCTACCTTTCGACTTAGTGCATCAACCACGGCGTTAGCTTTCCTTGGCTTATACTCCATGATGAAATTGAACTTTGCTAGGAAAGTTTACCAATGTACCTGTTTGGGGTACAACTTTTTCTGAGTTAGAAAATAACTATTTGAAACATTATCTGTAAAGACAACAAACTTGGACCCCAACAGGCAATGTCTCCATAAGCACAAGCAATGCACCACTGTAGTCATCTCTTTTTCTTGGACCGTATACCTTCTCTCCTTTTCATTGAGCTTACGACTTTTGAAAGCCACAGGATGTCCATCTTGCATCAACACTCCTCTAATCGCAAAGTCGGATGCATCCGTATGGACCTCATATGGCTCAGTATGATTTGGCAAGGCAAGTACAGGCTCCTCCGTCATGGCGCGCTTCAACTTATCAAAGGCATGTTGGCACTCAGGGCTCCAATCCCACACTTTTCCCTTTTTAAGTAAGTCTGTCAATGGCGTGGTGATGCTGGAGTGACCTTTAACAAAGCGTCTGTATTAGTTTGAAAACCCAAGGAATAACTGCAACTCTGTTACCTTGGTTGGTGATTCCCAATCAAATATGGCCTGAACCTTGCTTCCATCCATTCGGATCTAGCCATCTCCCACAATGTGGCCTAAGAATGACACCTCCTACTGGGCAAATGAACACTTTTCTCGTTTCACATAAAACTCATGATCTCGCAAGACTTGAAACACCTTCCTCAAGTGCTCCTTATACTCCTCAAGTGACTTACTATAAATCACAATGTTGTCAAGGTAAACAACCACAAAACGATCTAAAAAAGGTTGAAGTACCTTGTTCATTAGAGTACAAAAAGTCACTGGAGCATTGGTCAAACCAAAAGGCATCACTAAGAACTCGTATGAGCCGAAGCGCGTCACACATGTTGTCTTTGCTTATCTCCCTAAGTTATTCTCACTTGATAGTACCCCGATCGTAAGTCAAGCTTGGTAAACCATCTTACCTCTCTGAGCTAATCAAACAAGTCTGCAATTAGTGGGATTGGGTACTTGTTTTTCACAATAAGCTTATTGAGTGCCCGATAGTCTATGCATAACCTCAGAGACCCATCACGCTTCCGTTGAAATAAAATCGGTGCACCAAATGGGGCTTTGGAAGGTCTAATGTACCCAGCATCTAAAAGCTCCTTCAACTGTCTTCGCAACTCCTCTAACTCTGGTGGTGACATTCGGTATGGGGCCTTAGCTGGCGGTTCAGCATTAGGCACCAGCTCAATCTTGTGATCCACCTCTCTCTTAGGTGGTAGCTGCTTCAGTAACTCTGCAGGCATCACATCTTCAAAAGATTGCAGCATTTCAAGCACCTCCAAAGGAGTTTTATCCCTGGGTTTCTGAGGCTCATCAAACTTTAAAGCTACCAAGTAGGTGACTTCTTCTCTACGCACTCCTTTGGCAAGCTGGATTGCAGATAGCATCTTGGCTTTGGCACCTATCTCTCGATTCACTGGCACAACGCGTTAGTAACAGGCATCTAAGATACATATACAATGGGCAAATGGTACAAGAAGAGCATTTATTCGGTCAAGAAAATTCAAGCCAACCACACAGTCACAATCATCAAGTGGTATAACCTCGATGGTTTCCTTGCCTTTCCAGTCTCCAAGTTCCACTACTTTTGTAACACCCATGGTTGAGACCTCTTTTGAATTGACTGTCTTAATCCACCCAGTTATCTTTTCAACTTTGAGATCAAGATTTCTGGCAACATCCTCAGATATGGACAAATCTAATGCCCCTGTGTCGACTAGATTACTTATTTTCCTGCCTGCAATAGAGATGTTTACGAACATCAACCTTTTTTGTTTTCAACACCTCTTCGCCTTGATAGAACTCATGATCGAGCCAAGTTTCAAGGTCTCCTTTTCTAGCTCATCATCTTCTTTGTTGATGGAGAAAAGCTTAGTTTTTTTTGGACAATCTCACATCCGATGTGGACCATCACATAAGAAACATTTCACCATCTCCTTGTCTTTCTTCTTATCCCATGGCTTGTTAAACCTTGGCTTCCCTGTTGACAGTTTTTCGTTATTATTTTTGAACTTTCAATCTTTGTCTCCCCTACTGTTGCCCTTGCCCTTGGGCTTAAAAGACTTAGACTTGTCCAACTTCTTTATGCCAAGCTCAATCAAGGATTCTGCTATAGTCATGGCTTTGGTCAAGTCTTGGACACCTCTTCGTTGCAACTCTTGCTTAGCCCAGGGTTTGAGTCCATCCATGAATGAGAAGAATGCCTCTTTCTCCCCTAAATTTGAAATGTGGAGCATGAGTTCGCTAAACTCTCAAACAGATTCCCGAATTATGCCTTGTTGCATAAGCCACCACAACTTAGCATGTGCCTCATCCTCGACATACTCAGGATAGAACTATTCCTGAACTCTATTTGGAACACTTCCCAAGTTCCAATATAGTACCCCTACGCTTTTTATTGCTGGATCGATGACGCCACCACAAAAGAGCCACATCGATAAAATACATGGAGGCAATATTTACCTTAGTAGCATCATCCTCGATGCCCATTGCTCAGAAGTATTGTTCCATCCCCCACAAGAAGTTATCTACATCTTTTGCAGACCGAGTTCCCTTAAACTCCTTTGGCTTGGGGATCTCCATCCTGTGTTTAGATGTCACAACTAGCACACTACCTCTTATAGCTGCTTTGCATGATGAGAGCTCCCCTGTGAGCTCTTCCATTGGTTTTTTCATGGCCTCTACCACAGCATCGAGGGCATCATTCTTCTGAGTGAGAATGTCTATCGCCGTGTTGAGAGCACCTTGCATCTCTTTCTTAAGCTCCTCCCCTGCAGAGTCTAGCTCTTTGATGCGGCTCTCCACAATCTCAAAGTTTTCCCGTATATCTCTTACGGTCACCTCGAGCTTGGCCACCCTGCCATCTATGGCCGATAGAACATCCCTCGAACTGTTGGCTTTCCTTCCTCTCCCATGAGTCTTAAGGACCGCTTGTGTTTGGTTTTCTGCCTGAGATGCCATCTCTACTATCAGTGCCTTCACGAACTTCTGGCTTGGATACAAACTGTCACGGGCTCGAACACCAACTGTCACGGGCTTGAACTTTAGCCTAACAAACCACACAGTGTTAGGCTTAGGATTTGCTTCCTTATATGCCTAAGTCAGCTATAAACACTCAAAAGGAGAATCTAAATTTCCTAAAGGCACTGAAGCTAAAAGCTTAAAAGATAAAATTAGAAAAGAAAAACACAAAGAGAATAGAGAGGAATGCTCAAATGTATTTCTCAAGTATTTAATGATACAAATGAGACTGGGGAGGCCTCTATTTATAGTTAAATTCTCCATGTATCAATGGCTCAGATTAAATCTAATGGACTGCTAGGATTTACACTTATCTATAAAATCTAGAATCCCAGATCAATTTAAACTTTAATAACTTTATCTCTATCTAATCTTAAATAAGTTGGAGTAGTTGTTTTAAACTGTCTCTCCAGATTTCTAGAAACTGGGCCTTTTAGAACTCTCCAAAGATTGGGCTTATTTTAGTAGGCCAAGTTGTTCCATGTAACTTGTGTCTTTGGACTTGGGCTGATTAATGCGGCCTATGACACAAGCATCATGTTTGATAAAAGTTAGAGAAATCAAATCTTATAATTTTAGTCGTAAAAAAAGTCTATATAATAAGTTTTCATCACGTATTTTCAATTCTATAAAGTTGCAAATTTTTTTTGTTAATAAGATATAATTTATTAGATAATAAATAATAATAAAATAATACGTACATAAAAACATTTAAATAGAAAAAAAAAGTGAAAATACATACTTTCCGTTTCTCAAATTAATGTCCATAATTTTTTAGATTATCTCAAAATTATTTCAATATTTTAAAAGTTACAATTCTTAATTTTTAAATGTTTATTAACTTTTAATTTTTTAATTATTATTATGATTATTATTTATTTTTATAAAAATTAAAAATTTAAATGCTACTAAAACTATTGGCCAAAAAAAAGAATATCAATCGATATATGATAAAAGAATAAAGGATAACAAAAATATGATTGACGCTAAATGTTAATGGTATAAATATTATAAACAATTCTAGTTTTAGTTTCGAATTTAATGACTGCATATGGTAAATACAACATTGTATAAGTTATATGATAAACTAATAATCACTTTTATTTATAATTGTATCATTTTGTTTAACAGAAGGATTTCGTTTTAATGCAAGAGAAAATATCAAATACAAATATTTTGATTAATCAACGTAAAATTTTAAAAAAAAAATCATTCAGTACCTTTTAAAATTAATTAAAATATTATTTTTTTAATTTAGAACGTTTAAAATAATGGATAACCAAAAAAATAAATAAATAATGGTAAAATGCTGGAAACAATTTTTTTTAAAAAAAATGCATATTTTAAGATTTATAAACGATTTTCATGATTTTTATTATAAAGAAAATGATTAGAGATAATAAAAAATATTTTCGATTATAATTGACTGTAAAAAAATCATTGTTATAAAAAAATCATATAAAAAAACTTAAAAAACTCTATTCCTTACTGTTGTTGTTAAGCTATTATTCTTCAATTAAAAAGTATTCTTCTTTGCAAATATTAACTTTGAGATGGGCAAAATTCTAATTGTATAAAGCAGTTGATAAAAATATCGGCAGACGCAGACCTAGGACCAAAACTTATCCGAGCCAATGCCACGCATAAAATCAGGCATTAATTCAACCACCTATGATCAATTCAACCTGTGGAAAAAACCCAAAAAACAGCAAAAATATTTTTTTTAAATTTTTTTTCAAAAATATTTTTTATAACAGGTGAGATTTAAATAATCTTTATAATTTATATTAAAAATCATAATATTAAACCGAAAAAAACTATTCTTATCAACTATTTGCTACGTTTATCACTTATTTAATATTAAAAATATCTTAACATTTAAAATTATTTTAGTTTAAATTGATGATCAAGGATAATGTTGGTTTTGACTTTTTTTAATCTTAAATAAAATCAGAGAGGCATACGAAGGTCAAAAATACAACTTCAACACAAACAACGTCAAATGGTACATCACCGAGACAAAATAATAACATCACTTAACAATTCCCTGACTCATTTAAAAATAAAAATTAAAAAAAAAAAAACGGAGAGCTTTTACGATAGAGGGGTGACAGCACCCAAGTAGCAACTACTAACAACATAAAATGCTAATTTGCAGCAGAACATATGCTAAGCTTACAGCTTGTCTTCGTACTCAGAAAGTGGGGTCATCTGCTCCTTCAATCCCTTCCTCTTGCGGATCTCAGCGACATGTGCTGCTGCCTGAGAACCAGGTTCCAATGGATCTGACGACATCATATCCCAGTGATCGAACACACATTGAGGGAAAGCCTGTCCTGATGTTGCAGCCCTCAGAGTGCTAGAGAATCCGAAAGACTCGATGACAGGAAGGTAAGCCTTGATGTTGTAAAGTGGAGAACCAGGCCTCTGCATCTCCTCGAAGACATGTCCTCGCTTCTGATTAAGAACACTGTAAATGCCACCAAGTGCCTGCTCAGGGGCTTGGATCTCCACCAAATATACAGGCTCAAGAAGCCTTGGCTTGGCTGTAAGCTGGGAAGCATAGAAAACTCTCCTCGCAGTTGGAATGATCTGACCACCACCTCTGTGGATAGCATCAGCATGGAGAACGACATCACAAACTTCGAAGCATATACCCCTCATGTTCTCTTCGGCCATTGCACCTTCCTTTGATGCCCACTGGAACCCAGCAACAACAGAATCCTTAATTTCATTAAGATACTGAACTCCTTTACACATATCGACAACCATGTTGGGACCAGTGGTCTCGGGGCCAAAACACCAAATCTTCTTGGCAAGATCTTTGTCCCAACCAAACTCCTCAGCCAAGATCTTGGATCGAACCTTGGGATCATCTCTTGGACCAATTCGTCCTTCATCAATGGCCTCAGCAAGACCTTCCTCCAGGGGTCTAGCTTCCATGTAAAGACGGTTGTGCTTGTTAGGAGACTTGCTCATCACAGTCCTGCAAGACCTCTCGAGGACAGTCTCCCGGAATGAGACAACAGGGTCTGATTTAATGATTTCAGCACCACCCATAAAATCTTCTTGCAAATCCTTGAGACAGATCTCAAGGTGGAGTTCTCCAGCACCAGCAACAATGTGCTCTCCCGACTCTTCAATGGTACAGACAACCATAGGATCAGATTTAGCCAAACGCTTAAGCCCTTCAACAAGTTTGGGAAGATCGGATGCAACCTTGCACTGAACAGCAACACGGACAACAGGAGAGACAGAGAACTTCATGGCACGAATTGGGTGGGCATCTACTTCCTTCTCATTAGTCAAAGTGGCATTCTTGGTGATAAACTGATCCAACCCAACCAAGGCAACTGTGTTACCACAAGGTACATCCTCAACTGTTTCCTGCTTCTTTCCCATCCAAATAACAGTTCTCTGTACGCTCTTAACATACAAATCTTTCTTCTCACCAGGGACATAGTTTGGACCCATGATCCTGACCTTCAACCCAGTTGAGACCTTTCCAGAAAAGACACGACCAAAAGCAAAGAACCTGCCCTTATCAGATGCAGGAATCATCTTTGAGACGTAAAGCATAAGAGGACCCTCAGGATCACAATTCCTGATAGCATTGGCATAGACATCATCAAGAGGACCCTCATACAAGTTCTCAACACGATACTTCTGAGCTTTGCTAGGAGAGGGAAGATGAAAGATCATCATTTCCAGCAAGGCATTGCTTGCAGGAAGCCAAGTCTGCATTACACGCTTCATCAGGGCCTTCCCCATCAAATCCTTCTCCTCAGACTTCATGGTGACACCAAGCTTCTGCAACATGGGCCAGAGCTTATCCTTCTGGTCATTCATACAAGTATTGATGATCTGCTTGATGGGTTCATAGCAGAATTGAACAAATCCACGCTTGCAGGTGGCAGAGCCAGTGTTCTTGGTTGTCCACTTCTTGGTAGCCGGATCAAAAAAGTTCTCACCCCAAAGTCTTTCCATCATTTTTGCCTCATCGACTCCAAACTTTGAGGCATACATTTTAGCAAAGTTGGTCAGGGTAAAAGCCCAACCGTGCAAACCAGCAGAGAAGGCAACTGTTCCCTTCTCAGGGTAGACTTGAACATCACCAAGAAGAGGATCTTCATAGGTGGCCATGATGACATTAGCGTTTTCAATCACTCTCTGGAATGTCTGGTAAGCCTCCTCTCCATCAACCTGGAGCTCAAGGAAGCACCTGTCCATCTTGTTAACAGTTAAAACAGGCCTAATCCTTTCTCCAAGAGCCTGACGGAGGACAGTCTCCGTTTGCACACAGACACCTTCAACACAGTCAACAACCACAAGGGCACCATCAGTAATACGAAGAGCAGCTGTGACCTCCGATGAAAAGTCAACATGCCCAGGGGAATCAATAAGATTGATGAGGTACTCATTCCCTTGTCTCTCTCCTTTGTAGTTCTTCAAAGATTCATCACTCATTTCATAGTACAGAGAGATACCAGTAGACTTGATTGTGATACCACGCTCAGCCTCATCGGCACGGGTATCCGTCATGCGAACATCACCAGCAACTTCTTGCGCAATGATACCAGCAGCAGCCACAAGAGAATCAGTAAGAGTAGATTTCCCTGCATATCACAAAAAGCTACATTAGAACTAATGCCAACAAAAATCAAGCCTTTATAAAAGCACAATAACTTGTATTCACACTTGCCAATCATCAAGAAGCAAAGAGTGTTCATGGTAACAAACAACATTGGCTCTCAACTAATCTAGCATAACTTTCAAAGGCTATATGTTCATATTACTGACACTATCTTTCCAAAAAAAATACACATGAAATTTCATAAATAGACCAGACAAATCGGACACAACAAAAACACCATTATCGAAGTACAAATTTACTCAAACAAACAGAATTGGCTCTCAACTAATCTATCTTAACTTTCATACAGGCTTTACATTCAAATTACTAATACTATCTTTCCAAAGATATCAGACATGAAACTTCATAAATAGACCCAAGACAAATGGACACAACACGAGCACCATTATCGTAGTACTATTTCACTCAAACAAACAGAATTAGCACTTAACTAATCTAGCATACTTTTCATAGAGGCTATAAGTTCATATTACTATATTATCTTTTCAAAAAGACCACACGTGAAATTTCATAAATAGACCCAAGATAAATGGACACAACACAAACACCATTACAGAAGTACAAAATTACTCAGACAAGAAACATGTAGGGAAAAAGCATACCATGATCGACATGTGCAATAACAGACATATTACGTATGTTGTGTTTACGGTCCATAATAGCACGGAGCTCCTCAGCAGTAAACTTCACCTGCAACATATCCAACATAACTCAAATCAGAAAAAGTAGCAGCAAAAAACCTTTAAAAACAAAACAGAAATAAGAAAACACTTAATATATCCATTCAACTCACCATCTTGACTTGTCTTTAAAATACCCCGAACTATCAAAATCTGCCCAGCAAACAAAAAACACAATCCTTAATCTTCAGTATGCATATTCAGTAAACCGAGAAAAAAATGAATATTTCGAGATCTGAAATGAAATTAGCTTTATAAATTTTCAATAATCAATACCCAAAAACTAAAAACATCACAGTTTTTACTAGAAGTATGCAACGGACAATTTACCAAACAGATTCAAATTTTCTGTACCATAGAAGTTGGGTTTAATGAAATCAGGATCTAAGATCAAAAGCAAGAAGAAATGAATACATATGGCTCTAACTCATAAATAAGGATCTTAATTGAGAGAGATCTTGATAAAAATGAAAGCGAAAGAGCAAACCTGAGAGGAAGACGGCGCTAAAGAGACGAATATCGTGGGAAACTCTCTCGATTCAGAGGCAGAAAAAATGGAAATGCTGTATTTATATTGGATGAGACGCCAAAGAAGTTCGTTTGAGAAAGTGAGTGTGAGGGATATAAGCTAGGGTTTTTCTGCTTTTTTCCATTTTGGTTTTGGGCTTTGCTTTGGGCTTATAATGCTTGGTTTCTGAAATTATCTTTGACATTTAAACACTTTCCTTTCATTCCTTTTGAATATTCTTTTTAAAATCTGTTTTTTATATGTAGCCAGTCAAAAATATTATAAGTGGTGTTTAAAAGGTAGTAAATTTTTATATATATTTTTTAAAAAAAATTTATCGAAGAAAATTTTAAGCTTGTATCAAAGAATTTTTCTTCTTTTTATTAATTATTTTGATCATAGTTGAATTTTTTTAACGTAGAATTATTGATTTTATACAATAATTTTCAAAAATATACTTAGGAGTATGGACATACCAAAATTATAAAATTCGATTTTTATACATCATTGGCAAAGATTTTGAACACTTTACAAGTGGGTTAAGAAATTAGCCAGTACATATTTTTGTTACATTAAATTTTAGTATTTTTTTTATCTTATGAGAACATGTATTATCATATTAAATCTATCTATGGAATTAAAGGAATTTTTAAATTTTATAGGCAGATAATTTTACAAAAACTATATTTACATAACCTGTAACATAAATTAAAAGATAATATATTGGTTACTATGAAAAAGTATTGTAGATATTTGGGGTTAAAAAGTGACAATTGGCTTTTGTCAAAACCACATCGTTTTAGTTGTTTTGGCTTTGTGGGTTTTTTTAATTTTTTGAAAAAGCTTAAAAGAGCAAAGGAAAGAAGAAGCAAGGCAAAAAAAAAAAAGGTGGGGGGAAGGCAATAATTAGCAGAAGAAAAAAAAAAGGGAATTGTTGTGGCTTAGCGATGTTAAGGTTTAAGAATTAAAGGAAGGTGAAAGAGGTGAAAATAGAAAAGAGAAAGGCAAAAAGGGAAATATAGGTATGGTTTCACTATTTCAATCCATGTCTAAATTCTTCCAATTTTTCCCTATTTTCTAGTAAATCTATTCTATTGTGTTTCTATAGACTTAGCTTAAGTTATTGTTGCATCTAATGAGGATAATGTGAATGGAACATCATGCTGCATTCTTCAACCAAGATGGTGATGGTATAATCTAGTCCTAAGAGAAATTAAAAGCTGTATGACATAAAACTAAAAGTTCCTTTTTATAGACAAAGCTGGGAGCATTACTTCAGTAAAAAAGAACAAATGGTCTGTAAGTGGGTCTCATTCTTTTTTTTATTCTTTTTTATGGATATGGTTAATTGTTAATGATCCTACTTTTGTATTATTTTATATGTGTTTTACACTAGAGGCATTAGTTCTTTGAATATAAATGTTATTTTTGTTAAAGTTTTTATTTTCTAGTCCCTTTTTGGTTTCTTTGAATTTTCTATATAGATTCTTGGATTTTTTTTTTCATTTAGGATTTTGAAGAATTGTATAAAGAAGTAAAATATGGGTTTCATTTAGTGTTTTTAGTAATTCCAATCTTGATGGGAAAATCTCACCAACAATTGAAAATGAAAATTTGAATGATCTTTTCAGTATGTACTATTATTTTTCTTTATATTCTCTTTGAAATTTAAGTTACGTTATTTTATTCTTCTTATATTTGATATTTAAATGAGTCAAACTATGAGGTTTAATAAGTCATAGAATTTCAACTGAGGAAAAATGAAAAAAGTTGTTTTTTAACTCAAATACTTTTTTTGTTGGTATAATTGATATGTTTCTATATGTTTTGGCCAATATAACTTCAATGCTAGATTGTTAAAAATTATAATCACATAGACAGATAAAGATAGAGAAGACTTTTACCATGGAAGGTTCAAAGCTCAATCAAGTAAACTATAAGACTTAAAGGCATGTTGTTTAAAATTGTCTAAAGGAATTTTCTTTGTATGATATATTTTTCTTAGTGTGCTTAAAAGTCTACAATAGCAAATTTAAAGACTTGCTTGCAACTACACTATCATGGAACCGGTAAATTCAAAATTTCATTCATACTAAGCAAATAGTTTCAGGTTAACGTATTTTTGTTAGTGTAAGAATTGTCATTTATTAGATTTGGTTTATGTTTTAGGTTGGAGATAAAGTAAGCCTCAGAGGGGTTTCACCATGTTACTGGGATACTAAAGGCCAAAATTGAAAATATTAAGGAGGTTTAGAATGTTGTAGGTTCAAAAAAATGTAAACACTATAGAGTCAAACAACGTGAATGAGTATAGCAGCCAATCTCATTAGTTGTTATTGCCATTTTTTATTATAATTAACTATGGTTTGCTTGAGGCAATTATAAGTGCCTAATGGTATATGGATTATTCTTCTATCTTAGTATTTTCTAGTTATCTTTTATGTTTATAATATGCATATATTTATCTTTTTATTTTGTATGACTTAATCAGATGAAAGACAAAAAGGAAGCACAAAGTGCCTAAGTTAGGGAGTTTGTGTGGGTTTTAAATACTTGTAAGCTAATCTTGGAGAACCTTAGTTAGACAAAACAGTGGTCACATTTATCAAGAATAAAGATTGCACACAACCTTTCAAGAGATCAAGATCAAGTCTAGAGATTAAGTTTTGATTTTCAGTTTGATAAATTGATGTAATTATCTTTGTCCCTAACTCTAGCTAAATTTTTTTCGTATAAATTAGAGAGGGTTAAACGGTTTTCTTAGGCTCTTTCCTACTCGTTCCCTTTCTCCCTTATTTCTTGTTCTCTAAACTATGTATTTTTAAGCTTTTTTTTTCATTTGGTAGTAAAAGATTTGTTAAACTTTCCTATTCTTTCATCATGACAAATAAATGAAGTCATTTTCAAAGTAATTTTTTCATTCAAATATCTTGTTTTTTCTATTAAAATAATATAGTTGTATAATTTTCAACTTATAAGATGCGTACTAGTTGTTTGCTCATATTTAATCTAAAGCTAGATTAATTAATCAAATACATAATATTTTGATTAGTTCCACATAAGTAGCAAATAACTTTAATGAAAGTGGTTAAGTTTTCATATCAAAGGTTCTAGAAAACACGAGTTTTGTTAAATAAAGTTAGTTTTTGATTTTGTTAGATTGAATCGGTCAATTTTCCTAATTTCTAAAGTTATCTTTTAATTATATTCTAGAAGCTTCTTTTAGTGTAGTTAACACATTCTAGTATTTTTCAAAAAATATTTTGTGAAAAAGTACTAATCTTGAAAATATTTAAACACAAGCTAATTAAGCTTAAGTTTTAGTTATATCAAAATTGAGATTAATTTAAAGCTAATATGGCTAACAATCTCCCCTTTTTTGATATGATAAAATTTAAGGTGATTTGAGCGAGTACAGACCAATCCCTTATCATTCCTAGCCATGCTAAGAGGTTTAGATAACCGAAGGTACATAAAAGTCATATTTGCGCATGTAGGTATCGATACATGGCTCCATGTCCTCAAAATTTCAAAATCTTGCTATTTGTACCTATACCAATGGGCATAGTGTTTATCTTTAAGGTATGGTATTGATACCAAAAGGGTTTGTGTTAATAAAAGTTTATATCGTAGCTAAAATCATAATATTTAGCCAAAATGTATCAACACAATTTGTGTGGTATCGATATACATCTTTTAGTCTCGAGATTGGAAAAAATTTTTGCTCTATGTATCAATACAAGCCATGTTATATCGATTCTAGAAGGCAAAATTTGATCTTTGTATCAATACAAAGTTTTTTATATTAACACACCAAGGCATTTTTGCCCATTTTGTGCCATTTTCAACCTTTGCACCATTGATTTAAAAATTCAGTTTAGACATGTTTTTGGCACCAAAAATCATCAAACTTCGTTCTAGGCCTTAACATTGGACTTATGATTGGGTTTAGCAAATTTTTGTGGCCTAAAATGACTTGAAAATGAGACATTTTCATGAAATAAATTGTTTTATTTAAGGGCATGCTTAGCTTTTCTACAGCAATAAATTGCTTTAGCCTCTTTATTTCACCATCTTGCTCGTTGTTGCTAGTTGAGCATAGTACCTAGGGCTATTATATGGTACATGGAGAAAACTCAAAATATCTTTGTTTTAGCTTCAAAAAAACCTTGGCTGACCATTTGATACAAAAAACAAAGAGGCTCAGCAACTACTCACACTCTCCTTCATTTAAGCACTCTTTAAATATTCTTTAGCCATCTTCCACTCTCAAACTACACACACTTCTATTCCCATAGCTCCCCCAAACCACCACTAAAAACCCTTCAAAAACCTATTTTTCCTCCATTCTTACGCTCAAAACTCTCCTTTATCCACACTATAACTAAAAAGCTCTTTCTTTTAATTTTTTTCTTGCTAATCAATGGCAAAGAAAGGGAAAAAATGAGCTTGAAGCTACTGTTCAAAGGAAAGGCTTAGGTTCAAGGTTTTTTGTTAGATGTTCCTCACCTTATTCCATTTATTTTCTATTTTTCATTATGTGCATTATTTTAGTAAGCCATTCATGTTATCATGACCATTTTAGGACTTTCATGTATTATTGTGACTTTTGATGTGGTAGTCTTAGGACTTTGATGATCCTTTTAGTGCATTGAAGTTGCTTGGGTGATGAAACATACTATGATTTATTTTTGTATTCAAAATAACCCTTATTCATGCATTTTTTTTATCATGTCTTATTCACTTATACATGCTCAACTCATGCTTGAATGATCATTCTAACATGTTTTAAGTACATTCATGCATTTTCTTGTATTTGGTACATTTTGTGGTACCAAAATGCTATCTTAAAAATTCTAACGAACTTTTTGTTGCTTAAACATGTTCATATCATCTTTCATGGCATGATTCTTGATGTCATTCATGAAGCTAACATTCCCATGCATGTTATTTTTCATTTCTTTACATTTTTCCCTGTCAAAATGTCAACTTTCTTTGTTTAAATGTGCTATCAATGTTCATCTTCATGTATGTCACATTTAGTTCATATCGTGTTTGTTAAGATGTTTGCTTGTTTATTTGCTGCAAAAATTTGATTTAAATAAAACCCTAAGTTAAGTCTTCATTACCTCCAATAAATAGAGATTAACTTGGATTTAATGTTTTCGTTAATTGGTCCTCTAATCTTAGGAAAAAATCAAGCTTTTCATGTCTAGATTCATGGTTAAATGAGGTTAATTTTTTTAAAAAATAAAATCTTGTTTTTACTTGTTTTAAAACATTTAAGCCTTGATTTTGAAGTCTAGTAACTTTACTATTGACTTTGGTTAATGGGCTACTCCATTGTCCTAAATTACTTTGGGGTTATGCAAATGAGCTTGTGAAGCCACTATCATTGACCCTTTTTGTTATGGACACTAGGATGTCCATAACCTAGGCGTAGTCCTAGAAAACCTAAAAACCAAAAAAACTCCCATGTTTTGCCTTGACAGCATTATATTCATGACTTGAGCCCTAAAACATCTTTTAGAATTTTCTAATATTTTTCCTTAAAAGGCATCAAATTACCTTTCCAACGATGTCTAATTTGCCTTCAGATCATTCTAGATAAAGGAGTTCTAATTTTTCAAACCTTACATTCTATTTTGGTCATTTCAGCCTATTGAAATTTTTTCTAGATTTCTAAAATATTTCCCTAAAAAGTTAATGAAATTCCTTTTTTGAAAAGGTATTCTTTACGATTAAACAATTCTAAATGAGTCTAGGGTGATCTTCTTAAGTTTATTGCACCTTTTTCTCTGTACATGCTACTATTGCTAAAGCAAGCTCAAATTCAAAACCTAATTTTGCCTAGAAAGCAATTTTTTGGGATTTTGGGGTTGTTTTTATAATAATCCTTGTTGAGTTATCTTTCCAACAATACCTTGTTTACCCCTTAAAGCCTTCGAGTGAACCCAAATAAATTCGGGAAGTGTGACAGCATAATGCTATCTCCTATTTTTTGAGTTAAGAATTAAATTAATCTCTCAAACCACTTTCTCGAGGCATTTGAATGCCTTAAAATGCATTCAATTGACTTTCTATGGAGTTGAGTGTTATAAATGGGTCCCATAACGTTTGAATAAAGGCCAAATAAAACAATTAATTTTATCTTTTATTTAAATTATCGATTTTAATTTTAAAATATCTATGTTCATTTAAAAAATATTCCTTATTTTTTTAAATTTTTTTTTTAAATTTTTGTCTTTAGGGATACTCTAACCTCACTTTAACAACTTCGTTTAAGTTTCAAAATTACTAAAATTTTTGCCATTGGGGATACGTTAACCTTATCTATCTTTGGGGATGCTCCAACCTTGCTTTTCACTAAAAAATCTAATTTTTTTCTCTCAGACTTCCTCGAGCCTTTCAATGAAATCTTTATTTTTTATGCCTCAAGCGACTACTAAGTCCAAACACATTTCAAAATTATCATTCAGTTATTCCTTAATAATCAAAGATAATGATGAGATAAATTTTGATTGTCCCTCCTTTTTATGCTTTTGTTTGTTTATTTTTATGCAATATTATTATATTCTTTTTTGTCTTACTAACACGTTTCCTTTTGTTGTGTCTATTTTGCATTCATATTTCCTGATAGTTTTTCAAAATTATAAGGAAATTTTCCATGCCAGTATCTCTTCAGTGCTTGATGCGGAATATCCAATTTTCAAAATTAAATTTGGAGCTTATTTTCATCAAAAAATCACTATGTTCCCTATTTCTTTGGCATACATAAATGATTTAAGTTTTTTTTTAACACTTGGATTTTCAATTTTCATACAAAATTCATCCATTAAAGGGGATTATACCAAAATAATGACAAACCAAAACTGAAGAAAATGATACTAATGTAAGACATGGTTAGTGGGTACTGACTTCGAGCATCATGGGGATGCTAATCCTTCCCCATGCATAACCAACTTTTGAACTCGATCAATAAATCTCAAGTCCTCATAAATCTTGAAATCGAAGTTTCAAGTTTCATAACTTAGAATATCTTTTTCAATAGCCATCTAAGCATACCTAGCCTAAATGATTAGTGGCGACTCCAAGTTTTTTGCCACTTTATAGAGGCCATCCAAGACTGGTTGGAGGAGCAATTTGTCTGATGATCCTTTTTCTCACCAACATCTCACTATGCCTAATGCAAATCCTGATCAAGGGATAACCTGAAGGCAATTCCTTCAAAGTTGTATGAGTCACCATTTGAGTAATTTGGTGTTGTTGGCTTGATGACTTGATGACTCCACTGAGGATAATTTAGAAAGTTAGGCCTATGACTAGCCATGTCTAACTTGGTTCTTAATTTTTGCAATTTCAATTATTATTTAAATAAAACCCCTTTTCATCTTTATCTATGAATCTTTTACCTTTCATGATTTTTTGTCTTGTATTATTAGGGACTACCTTATTCCAAAATAAACACCGATTTGATAAGTACGATAATAAGAGGTAAATAAAAAAAGTTTGATTGTTTACCCAACACACTATGCATTTGCATTTACATTAGATTCTCACCAAACTTCATGGTGGGATTGGGGTCCCAAACTATTAGGAGGAAGTAAGCTATCTACCTTCTTAAGTAACCCTTCATATAGGTATAGCAAGATCTTTTAGGGTGTAAATTACCTGTCCCTTATGAGTAACCCTCTGCATTTGCATAGGGAATTCATTCACCAGATCAAACTTATTTTGATAAGCCTAAGAAGGGCTAAGGATTGGGATGCCTCGAATATCCTCATCGGATGGAAGAGCAATTTGAATACTGATTTAGATGTCAACTTAAATCTATATAGCATGCCCTCTGAGCTAAACCATGTCGAACCATATCGAAATGCTGCTAGAATAATTGAAAAAGTAGGAACGCTTAAGGAAACACTTCTTACCTTTACTCCTTTACATTGTAGTCGTATAGGCGATGATTAACAAACATTATTACTCACATTTTTCATTTCATGTTTTAAGAGATACCTTATGTTTTTTTTCACCGGGGCATCCAGCTATGCTGTTTGATCGAGGGCTAACCCTTATTAATAAGTGGATGGTGACAAGCAAATGATATCACCTTTAAGCCTCGTATTGCCTTAAAAAGAGTCATGTCCAACCCGAATAAGCTATTTTTTAGGTGAGGATGAAATAATATTGCCACTTAATCAGTTAGTTTTGTCTTTAAAAGACATCATACCATCTCGATAAAGACAAAATGTCACTGAATAAGTGTTATGCTATTTAATCGATGGCTTAACATATGTTAAATACTAGATGATGAAGTGCGTGCACCATTGTTTAGTTCATCAACTGATCTCTTGAGGTATTGTATCACCTTGATAAGAGTAGTTTTAACACGAGCACATCATTACATTATCCATGGACACTTAATTTATCATAATCATCACATCTTCCTCTAGGCATTGCATTGCCTTTCATCAAGGCAATTTCTATGCTTTACTTTTGTTTCTTATTCTTATTTGTATCATCCTCGTATCATGGGATAATTAGCTAAGGGTTTAGTGTTTAACAAAGGGTGTTTGTTATGGACAATATCTTGTTCTCACTCTCCAATCTTTTGAGTAAGTCAAGTCATGGTTTGAAGGTCACCACTGAGAAGGTGGAGATATTTCTAAGTTACGTTATGTCTCTAAATGAACGAAAGGGTTAAGATAACGTATCATCAGAATGACTAGTGTGTTCTGAAGCACATATGGGCTAGTTGGGACAATAGTAAGAAAGAGTCATTCATGGAAAGATAAGGGATATAGATTTATTACTTTAAATCTAATTGGATTTTGACGTATTGTGAGCAGCGTAATAGTTTTAGAATCTGGCATACTAGTATTTCACCTTTAATTGGGAGGATTTAGTCCCCACTGTCGAAGAGTATATTGTTTTGCTCAATATCGAATGGGTTAAAATCAATAAGATTTATTTTAAAGCACTGAAACCTTTATCAATCAAGAAGAGATTTGTACAAATCTAAGAGCCCTTAGGTAAAAGGGACTAGCGAGTGCATTTCCTAGATCATATCAAGGTAAAATGGACTAGTAAGTGCATTTCCTAGATCAGCCTAACTATAGTAATGAAGAATCTCACTGATTCAAAACAGATTCAAGACATCTATGCTTTGGCGATATAAATGTTAGTGGTATTTCTAAAGACCTTAAGACATATGGAGTCAATGAAGTAGACTTTTTCTCTAAGCTATGTTGCAACATCAATCCCATGCTAACAGTCATCATTGAGACTATCTGAGCCCTCAGTTTTTGCCAAAAAAAATGTGAGGGTTAGTTTATCGAATGTGTTTTGCTTTTTTAGATTTGGCTCCTTAGCCATCTTCAAGTCGAGGAAAAGAGAGTGCTACATAACTCTTTGCCTAACTTCATTCCTCTCACTAAGGTCCTCAAAAAGGAATGGTATCAGAACATGTTTAAACAATAGTGGGTTGAAAAGCTTCGAAACCTAAAAGAGGACAAAGTTATGTGGAAAACCTCATGGATCCTTTTGCAGTCAGTCATGCATAGATGTGGAGACTATAGTCATGTACCAGTCATAAGGGTATGGGGAAGCACCAACTGTGCATCTTATTTGGTTTCTGATAATTCTAATGCTAGTGGTTCTTCTTCTTCATACAAAACCATAAGCAATAAGACTTCAAGTATGGTAAGATCGAATACAAATAGAAGATTTAATTGGGTATCTATGCTTAGAGACAAGTCCGGTATACAGGAAGGCACTAAAAAAAATCACTTGACTCCAGGATACGAGGAATGGATAAGCCAACATGTTAATGATGCTTTACCATTATCTAATAACGAGCTGGCTTAGATCCCAATAGGTTAGTTTTCATTCAAGGTTAGATTCCTTAGGTGAGAATATGAATAAGACAAGTTAGCCTTAGCTATGGAAATTGCTTAGTTATGAGAAAAGAAAAGTCAGTTTAGAGATGGACAAATACCTTTAGGATAGTAAGATGAACTAAGTAGTTGAGGAGAGTGATCACTTCAAGAAAGATCTCGAGGGTTTAAAAAAGTAGTATGTGGTACTCCAAAAAATAAGCAAATATCTAAGCGCCGATAAATCACCAGCAAATAGGAGGCAAAGTTTTCTACTTTCGACAAAGAATTAAAATATTGGAAGAAAGAGGCTAAAGCAACTAGAGATAAGCTCATTAGGGCTGACACTCTTATTGTAACCTATCAAAAGAGAAATGGAAGTCTAAAAGCTCAAGTATGGGATTTGAAGATAGATTAGATCAAGAATGAAGCGTTAACACATATAGTTTAGAATTTGAAGTAATCTTCCCAAGCTCGTTAAAATCATATCGATGGTTTGGTGAGAGCCTTTGAATGACAAAAATAAGAATAGTGAGAAACAGTTATGCAAGCACACTTGAATAATTAAGAGCATTATTGCTACTTTCTCACGTAGATTTAAGCAGCTCAAATTAAGGCAAATGACATGGTCGAGGTACTTTGATCTTTAAGGCAAGGCATCATACCTACCAAAGATCATGAGCAAGAGTTATTATACTTTTTAGAGCATGTGATTAAGTAACGTAACTGTGTCTAAATTTTTTAGATGTTATCATGTGTAATCAAAGCTTTGTTTATTGCTTTATGAAAAATACTAATGGTGAAGTTGATCTACGAACCAGCTGTAAGCACCTCATTTTGTTAAGGCCAGTTTTTGACATCTTAGAAGTTAGGTCAAAAATGATAAAATCAAAAAATAAAAATAAAAACTGGGGGATGACTATCGGGTGTTGTGTCGCCAAGCACTATTAGACGACATGGCGCCAGGCAAAAAGTTTTTTTAGAAAGGTCTAAAATGTTGATGGGCCATATTAAAGAAAAATATAAAATTGAGGCATCAAAGGCCACTTTTCATGGTATCACTAAGGTCATTCAAATGAATACACAGGTCAATTTCTCACTGTTTATGACTAAGTTAACGTAACTCGAGAAGCCACGGATATGTGCAAGTTATATTGGTACAGAGTATTGATATGAGGCTTTTACGGTGCGAAAAACTTAAATTTTCACATGTAGTATTGATACTGGAGGGTTTAGTATCGATAGCCAAGGTGTGGTATCGATACCTAGCATGTTTGTACTGATACAAGCCTTACCAGTAGCCAAAGTTACGATTTTTTATGAAATGTATCGATACACAAGCATGAGTATCAATAAAAGTCCATGGAGTATCAATACAGGCCTTTAAGTCTCGAGATTGTAAACAATTTTGCTTTTAGTATCAATATACACCTCCTTGTATCGATACTTAGGGGCAAAAATTACCTTATGTATCGATACAACATCTTTATATCAATACAATAAGGCATTTTATCTTGCTTAGGCCATTTTTCAACCTTTGAAAATCTGATTCAAACATGTTTTTGGCACCAAGAAACAGTTATAAAACATAGCAAACCTTAGCCTTGGGCCTATGATCAGATTCAAACAAATTTTAGAGCCCAAACAACAAATGGCAAAGGTAACTTTCACAAGATATATGATTGTAAGAGGGTGGTAGGCATATCGTCAGCTGGGAGGTTGTTGCAACCTTTTTGGTCTCTTTTTTAGCATGATAGAACCAATGAGAAGAAAACCAACTGAGCATGGTAGCTAGAGATGTTCCTTGGTCTAGGAGAGAAAAATAAAAAATTCCCTTGCCTTGTCTTCTAAAGGCATTGGCTGAGCATTAGACTAAAAGAAGGACTTTCAGCTATTTGAAAGAAAAAACTCTCGCTCATTTAAAAAAGAACTCTCTCAGCCATAAAAAGAACTCTCAGCTATCTAAGAAACTCTTCAGTAATCCTAGAAAACTCCTTATACATCCCCATAAATCCTTCATCAACTCCAGCTCCAATAACTCACTAAAACACTGTTCCATTGCCTTTCACCCTTAACCAACCTCTATTCCTATAGCTCCCTAAAACCATCACTAGAACACCTTTAAAAACTTAACCTTTCACACGCTTTCATCCTCAAAACACCCCATCAGTGACCATATTACCAGAAAGCTTCTTTCTTTCAACCTATTCTTGCTAAACAATAGCAAAAAGAGGGAAGGAATTGAGCTTAAAGTTACTGCTTTAAAAAAGGAAGAAACTTCAAGCTTTTGCTAGTTTATTGTTTTAATTATTCATTTCATTTTAGTGAGCCCTTCATGCTACTATGACCCTCCCAATACTCCCATACATCTTTGTTGCCTTTGTTGTGGTAGTCCTAGGATCTCAATGACCTCCTTAACACCTTGATGTTGTTAGATATATAAACTCACCATGCTTTATTTTCATCATCATTCAGCCTCTTTTCATGCATTTTTTTCCATGTTCCTTCCATATTCACATATCCATTTCATATTTAAATGGTCACCTTAATGTGCCTTAGACATGTTCAAATATTTTTCTTATGTTTTAAGGAGGCTTATGAAATAAAAATGTTGTCTTAACAACCCTAACATCTAGTCCTTTGTATAAACATGTTTATATCATCTCCATACAACCTATTTGTTATCTTCTTGCATCTAAGTCACCCATTTCCATGTTAAAATGTCATCCTTGCATGCTTTGCATGTTTAATCCATGTTTATCTTTGTATGGGCTGTATGTTGTTCATGATATCTCCATTAAAATGCTTGCTTGTTTCTTACAAACTGATTTTTAAAAACATCCCCTAGTTAAGTTCATGTTACCTTCAATAGATGAAGAGTAGCATGGATGTAATGTTTTCATCAAATTGGTCTCCCAATCTTGGGGGCAAATCAACATTTCAGCTTAGGATTCATGGTGAAATAAGTTCATTTTTCAGAAAAAAGGATTTTTTTAGTATTACTCCTTGATCTTGAGTCTCGTGTTCCTCTTTGTGACATGGTCAATGGGTTGTTCCATCATCCCAAACTACCTCGGGGTTGTGGAATGAACTTGCGAAGCCTGTGTTACTTTTCATCGTAGATGTTCGGATGTCCTAGACTAGAGTCTATCTTCGAAAAAATGGAATATCGAATAATCCTACTTATTTTTGCTCTGGCAGCACTGTAGTCCAAACTTGAAAAATCATTTTTGAATTTTGATTTTCTAATATTTTTCCTTTAAAAGAAATTGAATTACCTTTCTAACGGTGTCTTATTTACCCTCGGAACATTCGGGACAAAAGAGTTATGATTTTTCGAACCTTTGCTGTCTGAAACCTTTTGAACCAACATGCAACATTTTTTTGGGCCATTACAACATATTAGATGATTTTT
This sequence comes from Adansonia rubrostipa, assembly GCA_038381775.1. Taxonomy (NCBI): domain Eukaryota; kingdom Viridiplantae; phylum Streptophyta; class Magnoliopsida; order Malvales; family Malvaceae; genus Adansonia; species Adansonia rubrostipa. The sequence goes on along the minus strand of JBBYHM010000022.1, from coordinate 7,936,604 downwards.
ACAAAATTTCCAAATATTTTTCCCAAAAAGTTCACAAAATTCCTTTTTTGGAAAGGTATTATTTATGATCTAATAATCCCAGATAAGCTTGGAACGATTTTTTGAAATCCATTATGCCCTTTTAATTGTAGATGCTGCCAGTGCTGAGATAAACCTTAATTCGAAAATTAATTCTGCCTAAAAAGTGATTTTCTAGAATTTTTAGAATATTTTTATATTAAACCTTGTTTAGTAACCTTTCCAACGGTACGTCATTTATCCCCTGAAGCTTTCAGATGTACCAAAAAAAATGTAGGAATAAGGGGACATAATGCTGTCCCCTGTTTTCAACCTAATTTTCATATCTCCTTTTATCGAGATGTTTGGATTCTCGAAATACACCTGTTTAGTCTCCCTCATAACATCAACCCCTTTTGACTCGGATCAAGATTAAAATACAAAAAATAGGATTTCATATTAAAATTTTTGCTAATGGAGATACTCAAACTCCACTACTCAAAGGGGATACTTTAACCTTGTTTTTTAATTAAAGTTTAAATTTTCTCCTTATTCTTAAATGTTTTCCTAACTTTCTGGATATTCCAACTCCACTACTCCGAAATGATATTCCAACCCTTTTTTTAAAAAAGATACAATTTTTTCTTTATTCCTAAATATTTTTACGACTTTATTTTATGAGAACTCTAACCTCGTTTTTACCTTAAAAATTAAATTTTTTTCACTTCTGGATGCCTCAAAACTGTTTTGATAGAAATCATCTTTTTCTTCAAATTATCACTGAATCCAGACCAGTCTCTAAAATTGTCATCCTGGTTATTCTTCAATAATCAAAGGCAATTATGAGATACATTTCGATCATCCCTCATTTTTATAATCATTTTTTCTTATGATTGCTTATTTATGATATTATTATATTTCTTATTTTTTGCCTTACTAACGTGTTTCTTTTTGTGGTGACTATTGTGCATTCGTATTTAAAATTCATTGTGCATTAAAATTTACAAGGTGATGTTTCCTATTGGTATCTCTCTAGTGCCTAATACAAAACATCTAATTTTTTAAAAATCCAATCCAAACACCATTTTTAATAGAATTCCTATGTTCCTCACATCTTCGAGGTGCATAGGTGATCAATTTCTTTAAAAAACCCAGATTTCCATTTTCCAAATCTTCATGCATTAAAAAGGATTATATCTAAATAAAGACCAAATGGAACTGATTTAACTGAGACCAAAGTGAGATATAGTAGTAGGTACCGATTTTGGGTGCCGTGGGGATGCTAGTTCTTCCCCATGCGTAACCAACTCCCGAACCTTACCAATGAATCTCTAGACTTCATAGACCTTGAAATCAGTGTTTTGAGTTTTGTAACTCATAATATTATTTTCAAGAGGCGTCTGATCTTGTTGAGCCTAAAATGATCGGTGGTGACTCCAAGTTTATGGCCACTTTGTGGTGGCCATCCAAGACTAGATGGATGAGTGACTCATTCGATAGTCCCTATCCCCTTCATATTATCATGCCTAATCCAAATCCCCATCAAGGGATAGCTCAAAGGCTTGACCACAACCAACCATCATTTATTTTAAGTCGAGCGTGCTATACCTTTCTGATTGTCCAAAGTTTTAAAGGTTGGGCTAATGGCAACACCAATTGTCCCATTACATTCTCATAACTGACTCCATTTTCATATTCTTGTGTACATATGAATAATCACCAATTGTTATGATTCCATACTCATCATCTTCATCTCATCATATACAATCATCGATAAATACATTTTAACAAGTGTAATACAGCAATGGCCATGAAAATGCAAGGGATTCTGAAGCCAAACAAAGAACACGAAACCGATCATTCCACACCGCTACAACACCCATCGTCACAAACAACTCATGGCACACGATAACCAAGCATGTATCGAGCATCTTTAGTTAATGTACAAGGAGTCACAAGATCAAATGCTCTGTCAGCAATGCAAAGTGCAAGCTAAAATTACGAAACTCATAGAGTTAGTGATAGTTTACAGTAAAGACAGAGGATAAACTTGTACTGTGGCTATGGGAAAGAGTCAACTAACCTAGAAAGCAACCCCGCTAGTACTACTGAAGCTATTTAAGAAAGGAACCATCAAGAGCCCTAACCCAATATAGCATCAGTCATGTCAGTACCTTAGTCATCTATTTGAGCCCTATAGTGACAAATTAATTCATCCTCAAGTTTTAAGCGGCAAATATGGGAGCCTTCACAGTTGATCCTATAATCCTTAACCATGATGAGCAAGAAAAGACAGATGGTTAGAAATCTGCAAAGGTACTAACGGAGTGACCAAATGCCAGTTTTTGGAGAAACATTTGAAATTTATTGAGAGGAGGGACAAATTCAGAGCTATTGATCCAGAATATTTATTTTTTCTAATCTTGTCATTCCTATGAAGTTTAAGGTACTAGAGTTTAAGGTACTAGCCTTCCTTGTACAAAACTAGGTTAGTGAACTTTTTAGTGGCATTCCATACTAGTTTTTCATAATATAAGGCACATAAGGTGTTGATAAATGTCATGGTTATTTCTTTTTCAGTTAGAGCAGGCTAGACCAAAGCTGCCTCCTTTGTCTTTAAGTCAACAAACATGATTGGGGAAAAAACGACATTGTACAAGGAAGGCTAACCTTTGATCATCTACATAGGCAATCAAGCTCTGAAGCTAATTCTTCGGAACCTTTGCCAAAAATGATTATAAAAGCTCTAGTTTCCTTCCTCTATAAAACTGATAAAACCATCCCTTAGAAGTATGCGAGTCAGACCATGATGATTGGGGAACTCACTCAGTTGACCATCACTGGGACCCATCAAGAATCAGTAATTTGATTCGCAATGGAAGATGCTACATTCCCTTAGTCTAGGAAAATCAGAGTAATGACACCACACTGGTAACCAATGCATTTCAAGCTAAAGTAAAAGACTCTAAACCCTAAAAGATTAAAAAATAGTGGATGAAAAGAAAGCAACCAAATTCTTAGAATTTGTCAGACACAGTGAGTATTGCATTGTTGATTAATTAAACAAATAGCTAACTAAGATTTTGGTGCTATCCTTACTTCTAAATTTAAAGGTCCACAAAATACCCTACTCAAGGTGTTGAATAAGGCATATATATGTGCCACTAACCACTCTAGTAAAAAAGTTAGATCGTCTGGTGAACAATGTCACTGCCAATAACTACATCTTATTTCCCGATGATGAAATCCCACCCACAGGTAGGGGTAGCTACAAAAGTTGTACATATCATCATACATTATGAAGGCTACATTTTGCCAAAAGTTCTCATAAAAAATGACTTTGCCCTAAATGTCATACTTTTAGCCATTTTAAACAAGCTTCCTATTGATGCATACCACATCAAGCATAGCCACATGGTAGTGTAAGCATTTGATGGGACTTGTCGTGAAGTCATCAAAAAACATCACCATTCCACTTCACATAGGCCTATGCACCTATGAGATCAAATTTTAAGTAATAGACATTGTTCAATCCTATAATTGTTTGCTAGGAAGGCCTTAGATACAATCAGTCAAGGCAATATCATCATCCTTGCATCAAAAGCTAAAATTTGTGATCGATAACAAAGTGATTAGTATTAGGGCTGAAAAAGGGATGATAGCCACCACGTTTATTGATGGTACTTACATTGAACTAAATGAAGATATGCCTGAGCCATCCTTACAGTTATTCGAGTTTGTCAATGCTTCTTTCGTAAGAAAGGGCCCTTCGATAGTTAATCCTCGACTGCCAAAAAATACGTTCATGTGTTTGCATTAACTATTAGCGAGGGTTGCTGCATTGGAAAGGTGCTTGGTAAGAATTTTTAAGGGATAACCAAAGCATTAAAAGTCATTAGCTAAGTCGACAAGTCATTAGCTAAGTCGACAAGAACAGTTTAGGATTTAAGTCTGATATGTAGCACAAGAAAAAAAATAATTCAAGAAGGCTAAAGATCAAAGGTCAGCCCATCTATTAGGTCAAAAGTTAATCCCAGAATTGATGATATTCCCACCAATCCTCGAAACCTTTCATTTAGGAGGATGCATGGATCTGAATCAGTAAGGAAAGATGAAAACCAAGGATGTCCTGGTCATTTTGAATTTGGCACTCTACAACCTTCACATCAACACCATCAATGACCAACTAGGACCATCAAAGTCAAGCAATGAAATCCTTTCATACTGATTAAAATTTTTTCTTGATCGTAGGACATGTCGAAAAACCCTACATTTTTTTAGTTTGTCTATGTAATGTCAAGTAAAAACCTACTTACGTCTATCCAATGGCATATAGGGATCCTATGTAATGGGCATCTTTTATCAAATATTATCAATAAAAGTGACTTTTGTACAAATAATTTCATCTTTTATGCCTATTTTATTCTTTGCCGTTGCTTAATTTCTTTATGGATACATAATCTTGTCTATATTGTTTATTCTCTTACCTTTTTAGGTGCCCTAGTAAAGTGATATGGATGTTATCAATAAGCTCCTAGAGATCAATTTTGAATAGTCAATCTACACTGGTAAAGCCAATTTCGATAAAGATTCTAAGGAAAAATCTATGCCACCAAACCTGTTTGATCATGAAGAAAAAAAATGGCCCTATGAAGAGCTAATTAAAATTGTAAACTTAGTGACCGAGAAGGATCAAAAAAAGGTTAAGATAGAAACCTCTATCAAAACCTTTTCTCAAAACTAAATTGATAAACCTACTCCGAGAGTACCTGGATGTATTTGCTTGGTCATATCAAGACATGCTTGGATTAGACACGGACATTGTGGTCCATAGGCTTCCCCTGAAACCTGAATACAAACAAATCAAGAAAAAGCTAAGAAAGATAAAATCGGACATACTCTTTAAAATCAAGGAAGAAGTCAAGAAATAATTCAAGGTAAGAGTCCTAGCTGTAGCCAAATATCTAGAATGGATTGCCAATATTACCTTAATCCCGAAGAGAGATGGCCAAGTGTGAATGTGTGTTGATTATCGATATTTAAAGTAGGCTAGTCTAAAAGATAACTTCTTCATACCTGACATTAACACTTTGGTTGATAACACTGCTAAGAATTCCTTGTTCTTTTTCATGGATGGATTCTTGGGTTATAATTAGATCAAAATAGCACTTGAAGACATGGATAAAGCTACTTTTGTAACCATGTAGGGTACATTTCACTGCAAGGTCATGCCTTTTGGACTAAAAAATGCTAAGGAAACTTATCAAAGAACCATAGTGACATTATTCCAAGATTTAATGCACAAAAAAATCAAAGTCTACATGGATGACATTATTGCCAAGTCAACATGAGAAGATAAGCATGTCTCTGACCTTTAGAGGCTCTTTGAACTGCTATGAAAATTCCAATTAAAGTTAAATCCTACCAAATGTACCTTCAACATCACATCAGGAAAACTATTTGGTTTCATCATCAGTGAAAAAGGGATAAAAGTCGACCTAGATAAAGTTAAAGCTATTTAAAATATGCCACCACCTTGGACCCAAAATAGGTGAGAAATTTCTTGGGGAGGCTGAATTACACCTCTAAATTCATATCATAACTTACTGATAAACACGACCCAAACTTTAGGTTCTTCCATAAGTAGGATCCTGGGGAATGAAATGAAGAATGCCAAGAAGCCTTTGATAAAGTCAAACATTATTTATCAAACCTACCAGTGTTAGTACCATAATTGCCGTTGACTTATATATTAGTTTTCAATAAACCTATGGGTTGTATGCTCGTGCAACACAATGAGTCAGAAAAAAAAAAGAAAAAGCTATCTATTACCTAAGCAAAAAAGTTCAAAAAGTATGAAAATAATTATTCTACAATCGAGAAGTTATGTTAGCTTGGACCGCTCAAAGACTCAGGCAGTATATGTTGTACCAACCCACATGGCTAATTGTGAGGATTGATCCTATCAAGTATCTATGTGAAGCCCTTGCACTGTTAGGAAAATGGGCTATAGATGGCACGTTCTGCACTTTAAATATTACATCATCTATGTTACCCTGGGCAATGAGTGACTATAAGCCATTGAGCTTTGATTTCCTAGATAAATACCTGACGTATATAACTAAAGAAGAGAAAATTTCTAGTCATAACCAATTTTGGAAGATGTACTTTGACGGAGTGTTAAATGCCTTGGGGCATGGAATCTAGGCAATACAGATTTCACTTGATGGGAGTCACTACCACTTTATGGCAAGACTAAGCTTTGATTGTACCAACAACATAGCAGAATACAAAGCCTATGTCATGAAGCTCTAAGCAATTATCGAGAAAAATGTCAAGACTTTGTAGGTTTTCAAGGATTTAGCCCTAGCCATATACCAACTAAAAGGGGAATGGCACACCTGTGATCCCCAGTTGATCTATTACGAGAAACTATCTTAAAACTCAGAAAAAAATTTGAAGATGTTAATTTTCGGCACTTATCTTGAGAAGAGAACCAAATAGTTGATGCCTTGGCTATCTTGTCATCTATGTTCAAAGTAGATGTCACTCCTATTCAAATGAGCATCTATTTAACTCTGGCCTATTGTCAAAACATTAAAAGAGAAAAGGATGGCCTACCACAACATCATGACATCCTTCATTACATTAAGGATCAATAGCACACCAAGCATGCCAAGAGAACGACAAAAGGACCATTAGGAAAATGGCTATAGGATTCATTTTGGATGGGGAAACCTTATACAAAAAAGTCAGGATCAAGTGTTACTTAGATGTGTCAATGTTTTTGAAGCCAAAAAGATCTTATAGGAAGTTTATGAGGGGATCTACAGTACCCATGCTAATAGACACTAGATGACTAAGCAAATTAAGAGGTCGAGCTATTATTAGTTAACTCTCGAAAAGAACTGCATCAATTACGCCTAGAAATGTCATAAATGTCATATTTATGCAAATAAAATCAATGTTCCACCTTCACCGTTTTATGATAGCCTATAGTATTTCTCTATGTGGGGTATGGATATGATTGGACCTATCACTCTAAAAGCTTTTAAAGGACAATGATTTATCTTAGTGGCAACCAACTACTTTTACTAAATAGGTCGAGGCGACCTTATATGCTAACATTACTAGATTAGTTGCATGCAAACTTGTAAAGCGAGGCATCATTTATTGGTATAAGCTTTCTGAACAAATTATCACGAATAATGCTCGCAACTTAAAAAAATGATATAATGCAAGCAATATTTTGCAATTCAAAATCCAACATCATAACTCAGTGTTATACCATCTAAAAATGAATAAGGCAGTCAAAATAGCCAATGAGAACATTAAGAGGATAGTCAAAATGGCTGAAACTTACAAAGATTGGCATAAAAAGTTAACCTTCACACTTTACGTATATCAAACTTTGGTCTAGACTTCTACAGGTGTTACTCCATTTTTCCTTATCTATGAGATGGAAACTATCTTACCTATCGAAGTCAAGATCCCTTTTCTAAGAGTCTTGATGGAAGCCAAACTTGAAGAAGCCGAATAGGTCTAGCACATATATGATCAGTTAAATCTTATCGAAGAAAAATGATTAAAAGCCTTTTGCCATGATCAAATGTATCAAAGACGCATGATTAGGGCCATAACAAGAAGGTCCGACCTTGCCAATTTCATGATAGGGAACTCGTAATCAAGAAAATCCTTCCAATCCACAAAAATGCTCGAGGCAAGTAGACGCCCAATTGGGAGCGACCCTATGTCATAAAACAAGCTTTCTCCGGAAGGGCGCTAATCGTAATGGAAATGGATGGCAATGTCTTAACTAATCCAGTCAATTTAGATTCTGTCAAAAAAATATTATGCTTAATGAATGAAAACCCAAAAAGGCATCCTCTATAAAAAAAGGCAAAAAAGTCAAAAAAAAAAGTAAAAAAAAAAGGGTTCTAGATGAAAACCCAAACGGGCATTCAAGTAGCCAACCCAACTTGAGTTAAAAACCTGAAAGGATGACTTAAGAAAAGCTAGCCTTACCTAACCCAAACTGAATAAGATCCTACCTAAATACATATAAAAAAAACCCTAGTCGAACTCCGCCTAATCCTAGTTACGTAAAACTATATCCTATTCTACTTTATCCTAAATCAAAGTAAACACTAAACAAATTAAACCTAACTTGAGTCTGAAGGGATAAGGAAATAATCGGGGCAATTGCAAAATGATATAAGGCAATCTTAAGGGTATTTAGAAAATCAGCTCACATTAGATACATTGATTTTTCGGGGAAAATTTCAAAGGGCATTGTGGAAAGATTCATCTCATGATTGTTAGGGGCTTCAATCGCCAAAAAAATTACCTTCTTGTAATTTTCCTTGTCATGAAACCCATTTTGTTGAATGTAAAACAAATGATATAATCTTTTGTCGTGAATAAATTATTATTTTGTACATTGCATTTGCATTGCGTTATACTTGTAATTTAATTGATAATACTTGATAATAGAATACAATTCATGTAAAGTTTTCTTGCTATTACATCTAAAAAAAGAAAAGATCACAAAGAGCTCTATTTGTGCCTTGATTGGCAAGATCATGAACCACTCACACTAGACATATGTCAATGGATACCATGTGTCAACCTTTCTTGGATTTTCAAAGGCATCTATCATAAAAACTATCAAAAACCAAAACACTAGCCCATCTAGCCAAAATACACTAATAGTCTAGCCAAAGTCATTCAATCTTCAAATTGTTAACAACATCAACTGCCTGTCAGGAAAGACCATTACATATTCGGAGTCAAGAAGCCTACCAGTCATGATCATGTATCAAAAAGTTCTTGATCTCGTAAAGTCATTAGTTATGAAAAATTGTCAAGAATTAACCCAAGTCGAACTCAAAAGACCCCAATCAAGAACCCAATTGAGATTCTAACACTAACTAGTAATGCCAAGACCAGATGGTGGTGACTCCAATCGTTGGCCATTTCATAGTGGCCACCCAAGACTAGTTGGATGACTAATTTGTTCGACTATCTCCCTTCGCAAGCAATAGCTAAGAGCCCATACTTTCTGCTTTTTAATCATGTTACAAAAAAAAAAAAAGAATCCTGGTTAGGAGGATAATTCCCTATCAAGATCAAATATTTTTAAGTCACGTATGTTTCCTCTTATGATGAGATCGAGGCACGATGCTAACAGAATAACATCTATTGACTTCCTTACTTTCCCTTACTTTTTAAACACTACTCAAAAATGTGTTCTTAATATATACTTTTATAAAAAATACTTTTTAGATAAGTTTTACATGTTTTAAAGCCAAGAAAAATCATTTTCCAAAAATTTTAAAGGGTTTATCAAGACAGTGTATAAATGCATCGATACTATGTTTAAAACCCGTAAATATATACAAATCAATATGTATTGATACAATACAGTGAGTATCGATGCAAATCCTATATGTATCAATACATTGTTTGGCAGTAGCTAAGGTTTGGCTAAAATCCCTGAATGTATTGATACAAAGTGTGTTTGTATCGATACTCAGCTTTATAGTATCGATACAACAGCCTACAATTGTCATATTTTGAACTCATGTATCGATACTCTTGGTATTGTATCGATACAACAAGATAGGGAACAACGGGAAATGAAATTTATGAAGACTTCAATGGCTACATTCCTTCATTAAATGTTCCCAATGGCTATAAACATGATTAGGGTTATAAATAAGCACTCCAACACCTTTAACAAGAAGAAGAACTAAGAGATTATGCTTAAAGTCAAACATTTCATCTTTTCCATCACTTTCACTAAGTAGTTCATCTTTTTATAGGATTACTTCTTCTTATTTTGGTATTCTTCATTCTGTATCTTTAGATACATATTTCTCTTGAGCCAAAATTCTTATAAACACCTAACTTTTAGAGGTTTTATTTGTTTACACTTAAATCCTTGTAAAAAAGAGAGGTTCTTACTTAGCCATTGAAAAGTAGAGAAGGTTTTTACTTAACCTTCAAAAGTAGTGAAAGATGGTTCTATCTTAGTCACAAAAATAGAGGGTAAAGGTTTCTATCTTAGCTTTGAAAGATAGGGAGTGTGAAGGTTATACCTTGTCCTTGAAAGGTAGATAATTCAAGTTAGTGAATTATGAAAATCCAAGGCAAGTGAGGTTGAGGTAGAGGACATAGACAATTAAGGCCAAACCTCTTTAAATTATTGAGTTTGCTGATCTTTCCCTTATCTTTAATTGTTTATATCTATTCATTAACTTGCACTCTAAAGTCTATTGTTTAGATTTCTCAATTTTATTTATCAAAGTTTTAATTTACCAAAGTTTTAGAAAATCAATTCACCCCCTTCTTGATTTTATTCACCACTAAAAGGTCTAACAATATCAGAGCTTGTGTCTCATTCTTGTAGGCTTAACATTCTTGAGCACAGATATGCAAAAACCAAAGCAAATGGCCAGTGGTCATATTTTTGGTATAGGCCAAGAAAGACATTTAATCATGAGGCCTCCTCTCTTCCATGGTAATGATTACATATATTGAAAGACAAAAATGAGGCTATTTGTCCAAGCAAATGATTATCAAGTTTGGAAGATAATCATGAAAGGCCTAGTTATCCCAAGAAAGAAGGTAGGTAATCTTAAAATTCTGAAGGAAGAATGGGAATGGGATGAGAAAGACACTAAGATGACTCACTTAATACCAAGGCCATGCACACATTTTTTTGTGCATTAGGCCCTAATAGTATAATAAAGTGTCTTTGTGTGATAATGCCTAAGAGATATGGGATAAGTTGGGTATCACACATGAAGAGACCAATCAAGTCAAGGAGTCTAAGATAAGCATGCTCACTCTTGTTTATAAGATGTTCAAGATAAAACCAGAAGAGAGTATCAAAGAGATGTCCAATAAATTCACGAACATTGTAAATGGCTTGAAGGGCTCATAAAGGAGTATCCCAATAAGGAGATGGTCAAGAAAATATTGAATAGCCTTCCTAAGTCATGAAAGCTAAAGTGAATATAACTGAGAAGTCAAAGGACCTCAATCTCCTTGCCTTTGATGAGCTCATCAGATCACTTCTCACATACGAAATGAAGATAAATCATAGAAATAAGCAACCAAGAAAAGTTGGAGTTAAATTGAAGGTTTTCATGCTTGAGAAAGAGGGTGACGATGATGAGGATGGTGAAATTATGGAGATGAAATATTTGCCAAGAAATTCAAAAAATTCATGAAGATAGATAAGGGAAAATCATCCCAATCTAAAAAGGTTAAAAAGGTGGTGTGCTACAATTGCAACAAATCGGGGCATGTCAAATCTGATTGCATTGAAAAAAAAAAAGAAAAAAACATTTTTGTAGTAACTTGTAGCAATAGTGACTTTTTTGATGAGGATGACTTCAAGACCAAATTAGCAACCTTTGCTTCATGGCTCTTGATGAGCCCAAGATAACATCAAACTCTCCAAATTTAAATTCCTTGATATTTGACGAGTTACAAGATGATTTTGATGATCTTGTAGTTGAGATTGAGGAAATGAACTCTAAACAAAAGAAAATGATTTCAAAATTAAAATTTGAAAATGATTTACTATTGAAATCAAAACTTGTGTTAGAGAATGAAAATAAAGATTTGAAAAATGATTTTAATGACTCCAAGCTAAGAATTAACATTTTAGATAAAGTCAATTTTGATTTGAAAAGAAAGATTGAAAGCTTGAAACAAGAAAAGAAAATCAATTTAGATAAATCTTTTCAAGTTTATATGACCAAGTGCTCACATTGCAATTTTCATGGTCATAATTTGTATACTTGTCCTATCAAGAAAAGGACATAATTTAAAGTTAGGCACTGTAGATTCCTAAGGGAATAAGAGGATTTGAGACTAACATTCAAGGACTTAAAGCAATTTGGGTACCAAAAACCAAGTGAAAGTCTCTTTATAGGTGTGTTAGTGCAATAAGGAGCAATGCAATGCAAATGGATGCTCTAAACACATAAAGAAGTGTGATGGGTAACCTTTAAGCTTTAAAATTGTAATATTTGTATTGGTAATTCACGTTGTGATTATTAATGTTTTATTGAATTTAAAAGAAAAAATTATTTTTAATGAAAAATTGGTTTAATGAAAATTCATGTTTTACATTTTGAGCCACTATAAGCTTAAATGTGCATGTGTTTGATGATTTAGTGCTTAATGATACTATGTTAAATCGATTTGTGAAAAGTTGTTATGAAGCATAACTTAAGAATGATTTATGCATAAAAGGTTGACATTGATAAACTTTATGTCATGAGTCCTTAAAAAGCTCTATTGCATGACTAAATAATATATATTTATATATATATATATATATCCGTAGGGGGAGCATCTAGAGCTTACTTATAAGATATGATACTGTAAACATGCATTAGCAAGTTCTTAAGTCTCTTTAATATTTTATATTCAATTATGCTTGCATGAAACTTAAGATGTTTGATTGTGTTGTAAGTTCTTGATATATGGCTTAAACAAGTTTGGTAAACATTGAAAGTACATTTTAAACTTGTGCATATGTGGTTTGAATAAGAATCTCTCAGTTGCACATTGCCTTACTTATGTGACCAAATATGTTAATTCATTCAAACTTGATTTTAAAAGTCATTTTAATCCAAACTATGATTATTCACAAAGTTTTAAGTACTTAGATTCAAAAGTTTGCATTAGAATATAAAATCATGAGTTTTGGAATGCCAAATTACATATTTTTCTAAGCATCTTTCAAAAATCTTAAGCCATGTATTAATACTTAGAGTATTGTATTGATACAATGAACAAAAGCCCAAAAAAACCTAACTTGTATCAATATAATGAATTTTGTATCGATCCATCACCATTTGTATTGATACAAAAGCCCTTATATCGATACAAGCAGTGAATTTTGGCCAACTTCATGCTTTTTTGGCTCTTAAATGCAAAATTGATCTCCTTAATGAGTTTTCACTTGAAATCCTTTAGTTTATGATTTCTAAACCTTGATAAACATCATTTCATAACTCATCACATGCTTAAACATCATATTTGATTCATTGATGAGTGTTTCATAAATTAAATGCATTAAGTGCTCATATTGCCTCATAATGCTAAAAAATATAAAATTTTTATATTTTTTTTTCAATAATTGCTACCATATATGCTTAATGTTCTTCATTCATCAACATTTAGTATCATTTATTTCAAAATGTCATTAAACGCATTGAACATCCTTCATTCCTAACAAAACCTAAGCCTATTGAATATTCTTTTACAATTAAAATCTTGGTACCTCTAATGCTTATCTTTTGCCAAGATTGTTTTTTAAGTTTTGCAAGGTTCATGAAGATAAATCCATCCTTAAAAAATAAACACTTGCATAGCAAAAGGAGGCAAATTAAGAATGCAACCTCTTCAAATCAAACCAAAACCATCAAGGAGTTCTCAAATACTAGAAATAATGATCCTCCAAGTTACAATGAGCATGTCATCAAAGCTTGGTAAGGTTAAGGTAATCATTAAACAAGCTATTAAATTCTTATCCTTTAGCATTAAGTTTAGTGACATGAGTCAATTATATATATAATTGGTATTCTAGTATGTAATGTATGCTTAAAATGTTTGCTTTGATTGAATCTTTGAACATGTCTAAGTGCATAATTCTCATATTTAAGCATGTTCTTTGATTGAATGTTTACTCAAATGATTTTATTGACGTATCATCAATGAGCAAATAATCTTCTAACCTTTGAAAGTTTGTTATGTTTTTCTTGAAAAAAATTTTTAACCTTCCATATGATATCTATTGTGCATCTAGACACCAATTGGATTAATAATTCTTAAAATCCTTCAACATTTGGTATGTTCTATCTCTTAAATGCACTTAAATGACTATAAAAAAATACAAAAATTGGATGAACTACACATTAGGACATAAATGCATATATTTTCTCAATAATTGTTATACATGCTCTTAAATGTTTCACAATTCATATACCTTCTAGAAATCTTATTGAAATTAGTCTGTTAGCTTTGAATTAATCTACTTTCACTTTTTTGATATTTTAAAAAGGGGGAGAGTTTTAAGGATTAATTTGCTTGCTTGAACTTTATGTCTATGGTAGCAAATAGGAGGATTTCACTTATGCTTACATTATTTATATTATTGAAATCCTTAATATTTTTGTGTTGGTACTCTTAAAGCCAAATATGACCAAAAATGTCATTGCCAAGTGTTTTAAAACCTTTTTATAAAATCTCCAAAAATCCATTTCATAATGCTTTTATTAAAGGGGAGTTTTGTTAAAAAGCTTTAAATGATTAGGGTGGAGTTTTACAAGCAAATTCATCTTAAGTTTTGTCATATCAAAAAGAGGGAGATTATTAACCATATTAGCTTTAAATTAATCTCAGTTTTAATATAACTAAAACTTAAGCTTAATTAGCTTGTGTTTAAATATTTTGAAGATTAGTACTTTGCCATGAAATATTTTGTAAACACTTAAAAAAAATACTAGAATGTGTTTTAAACTCCTTCAAGCACTAAAAAATATGTTCTTAATATATACTTTTATATAAAACACTTTTTAGATAAGTCTTACATGTTTTAAAGCCAAGAAAAATCATTTTCCAAAGAATTTTAAAAGGTTATATCGAGACAATACACAAATGTATCGATACTATGTATAAAACCCTCAAATGTATCAATACAAATCAATATGCATCGATACAATGCATGAGTATTGATACACACCCTATATGTATCGATACGTTGCTTGGCAATAGCTAAGGTTTGGCTAAAATCCCCAAATGTATTGATACAAAATGTGTCTGTATCGATACAACATGACAAGTATCAATACTCAACTTTATTGTATCGAGACAACAACCTACAACGGTTATATTTTTAACTCATTTATCGATACAATAGCATAGGGAACAATATGAAAATGAATTTATGAAGACTCTAACGGCTATATTCCTTCACTAAATGTTCCCAATGGCTATAAACATGATCAAGGCTATAAATAAGGCACTCCAACACCTTCAACAAGAAGAAAAACCAAGAGATTATGCTTAAAGTCAAATCTTTCATCTTTTCCATCATTTTCACTAAGTACTTCATCTTTGTATGGGATTAATTCTTCCTATTTTTTTGTATTCTTCATTTTGTATCTTTAGATACATATTTTCCTCGAGTTAAAATTCTTGTAAACACGTAACCTTTAGAGATTCTATTTGTTTACACTCAAATCCTTGTAAAAAGTGGAAGTTCCTACTTAGCCATTAAAAAGTAGAAATGGTTCCTATTTAGCCTTTAAAATAGTGAGAGAGAGTTCTATCTTAGCCATGAAAGATAAAAGGTAAAGGTTTATATCTTAGCCTTGAAAGATAGGGAGTATAAAGGTTATACATTGTCCTTCAAAGGTAGACAATTCAAATTAGTGAATTGTGGAAATCCAAGGCAGGTGAAGTCAAGGTAGAGGACGTAGACAATTGAGGCCGAACCTCTCTAAATCATTGAGTTTTCTTCTCTTTCTCTTGTCTTTAATTGTTTATATCTATTAACTAGCTTGCACTCCGAAGTTTATTATTTAGATTTCTCAATTTTATTTATCAAAGTCTTAATTACCAAAGTTTTGTGAAATCAATTCACCCCCCATTGGTTTCATTACCATTAAAAGGTCAAACAACGTTTTAATTTAATTTAAATCTGGATTTTTATTCAATTTCAATATCTGATTTTAATTATAATTACGATATTTCAAAATTTTCTAAGCAAAATTTATTATTCCATTTGAGAAAATCTAGTTTTTAATATTTTCAAAATTAAAATGACATTCGTACCCGCCAAATGAGGTTAAAAAATACAAATCTTTTTTTCTTGAAATTCAAAAAAATCTTAATTTTACTTGTTTTGAAAAGCATATTTCATTATTAAAATAATCTTGTGAAACCCCTCCCATATGCTAAGAGACATTCCATCTACTACTTTAACTCAAAGATATTGCCTCAATTTTTAAAAATTTTGATTTTATCAAAAATAATAATAAAATAAAAAAACTTGTCCTAAGAACCAATTTTGATAGAAAGCATAAAACTAAAGTGACTCGGACTTGGTCGAGGAGACCAGAATGCCCTTTAAACTGCGCCTTTGACATGGAAGTATGCCAATGACCCTAATGATCTTAGTTCTAAAGTAAAATTACTAAATTGCGCCTAATGCATACCTTCAACACGAAAGAATCCCCGCAACCCTAAAGGACTCAATAATTATATGAAATAACTAACCTATTTCTAAGGAACGCTTTGACATGAAAGTATCATGATAACCCAAAAGGACTCAATTTCAAGGAAAAATTACTAAAATGCCTCTAAAGTATATCTTTGACATGAAAGTATGATGATAACCTTAAAGGACTCAATAATCCTAAAGGACTTAATAATATCATGTGATGAGCAACCTATCCTTAAAGCACACTTTTGACACAAAAGTTACTCGCTGACCCAAAAAGACTCGATTCTAAGGTAAAATTTCTAAACTGTCCCCTAAAGTATACCTTTGATATGAAAGTATCCTTATAACTCTAAAAGACTCAATAAGAACATGAAATGACAATCATACCATAAATAGGCAACTTATATGGTCAATGTGACCTAAGAGACAAAAATTGCTAATAGAACCCTAAATTTTTTAAAATTATAGTTTAACCTTAAAATGATGTAAATTAATACAAGTGCAACCAAAATGTTCAAAATAACCTAAGTGGGTAATTTAAAGATTAGAATAACTTCATTAGCCCTAAGATGCAAAGTGTTGGCTAAATGGACTTTAAACTTTCAAAATTTTCAACTTAGTTCCTAAATGATTTAAAATGCATAAACAACCATCAAAATATATCAAAAAAACACAACGAAATTTCACCCAAGATCATTAGGGCCATTTAGCTAAACACCTTTGACCTTGGAACAAATTTTTTTCAATTTTGCAATTTAATTCCTAAGATTTCTAAACTGACAAAAAAAGATCCTAACAAGCTAAAATTGCATGATAAGCCATCAAATCATGTTAAAATTGTATGAAAATGTCCCCTAAAGGTGCTAGAAGCATTTGGCCAAGTGCAAAAGGCACAGAAAAAATTGTAAAAATTGTTTTTTTTAGTTCTTATGCTTTCTACAATTGCAAAATGGCCTTAAACAACCAAATCAATAACAAATAACATCAAACATCTTTGAAAAATCGTTGAAACAAAATCACAAAAACCTCTTTTAGGTCTAACCAAAAGGAAAATAAAGAAGAAATATATTTCATGTTTGAACCCACCCATGTATGGCTTTAAAAATGAAATCTATTGTACTTCAATGAATATACTCTCATGCAAATACAATCTTTCAACAAAAACTCAAAAGTACAAGCAAATTCTTAAGAATCTCTCTTTCACAAACAAATTTAATGGAATTATGAACGAACATATTAACAACAAATTATTTGATTACATGCTAAAAGGAAATGAGATTTAGCACATGCATGAGCATAGAAATTCTAGAACACCCAAAATCAATATGAACTCACAAAAACATGATTTAAAATCTTTATGCTTTGAAAAAAAACATTTGGTAAAAAAATAAAATGGTGATATAAAATCACCAAAGCTTGGTCATTGCTTTCACCACATCAACTTAAGTTCATAAAGCTACCAAAATGGAAGATAAAACTTTGAAGATTAAAAGCAGATGGAGATGAAGATGAAAAATGAAGTTGAAAAAAGAAGTATAACTTGAAGAAAATATATCTTTCAACTAAAAACAGTATTCTTACAACTTAAAATGCTTTGAACCTTTATCTTTTCTTTAAGAAAACCAAATAGAAAATAAACTAAAAGCCAATAATAGTTTTTTTTTGTTGGCAAAAGAAAAAAAGCATCCAAAATAAATCCTCCTTCTCCAAGTGAAAGTGGCATCTCTACCATGGTGAAAATACCATATTTTCACCTTTTTTTCTCTTTTTTTTTTTTTTAATAATTTCGCATCAAATTACTTAATGCTACTTTTATTGCATGGAATTATATTAGATGACATGGGAGGCGGTTGATGATGGCTTTGGGTGAGGCATGTTCCATTATGCAAGCTTAACACGTGGATATTAAGCTTAAAAGAAGTAGATTAAATGGAAATTGATCTTGGCAACAAATAAAATTATATGAAATAAACATAAATCTTAATATATTATATAAAGTATAAATCATGAGACAAATTAATCCATTTAATTCAATTCTATGAGCTTTGGAATAATTTCCTAAGCTTACGTAATAAAATTAATGAAATAGTTTTAAATTAGAAAAATTAGGAATAAAAATATAATAAAAGTTCTAATTACATATAAATTGGAAAAAATAATATCATATGTAAAAGTATAAATTAATCAAATGAATTTGATTTACTAGGCTTTGGATTGATTTTTTGAGCTTAAGTAATCAAATTGGTGAGTAATGTTGAAATTGGAAGAATTCAAGTATAGGAATTTCAATTAAAAATTTTCATGTATGAGAATATTTAATAAAGGCCTTAGGTATATGTATGTGAAAATAATTAATAAATTTATGTGCAAGAAGACCCTAATTGAAAATTAAATGAAGGAATTCAAATGAAAGAAAGGACTAAATTTTAGAGAATAAAAATTGAAAAAAATTCATGTACCTGGACTCAATTAAAATTTTCACATGACCAAAATTCCATTAAGAATTAAATCATGTAAAACTATAATTGAGAATCTATAAAGAAAATTTGGATTAGGGCAAATGGCACATAACAAACTCCAGATAAAAATTAAACGAATGAAATGAATTGGAGGAACAAATTGTAAAAAAATGAAAATTAAATGAAAATTCATGTGTTGAAAGGATGAATTGAAATTCCACATGTGATACATCAAAATAAAAGATTTGATCATGTAGGAATTTCAATTTAAAATCCGTAAAGAAAATTGAATTAATGGAATTAATATGCAAAAATACAATTGGAAAATTTTGAATAGAAAATCCATAGAAAATTTTAAAGAAATCACGCTCTAAAATAATGAGAGTTTTCTAAAATCTTATATGTCCAAAATTTAATTCACATAAAAGAATTTTTCCATTAATATCCTATATGGGATATTCATGCATGAATTAAAATACGAAAGAATAAAAATAAGTGAAAATAAATAGATAAGAAAATCCCATGTGTTGAATTCTAAAACTTTTGTCAACAAATAGGAAAATTTACATGTGGAAGAAAGCAATTAAAAATTTTAAACTTGTAAAAAGTTTACAAGAAATACTTTTATAGAAGAAAAAACTGCATTTGAAAATAAATTCAAGAAAGAATTCAGATCTAAAAATAAGAAATTTCAAAATGTTCAATTTGAAAATACAAAAAATCGAGAATCCCACACTCAAAAAAATTTTTACAAAGATGCCTTACGGAACCAAAAAATGTTGTATTAAAAAATTCCAAGTGAGTGCAAGTTCAAAAGAAAAAATTGAGTTCAATGTATTTTCAAAATTTTTATGGTAAAAATAATACATTTGGAAACCAGAACAAATTCACTGAAAAAATAAAGAGTAGAAAACTCGTAATACTGCAAAAGTCAAAATTATCCAATAAATTCAACAATTAGATGCCTCATGGTGTAAACGTCGATATGGACTTTTTCTCAAAAATTTTTTATTTTTCATAGTAAGTATCACCATAAACACTACAGGATATCAATAAAAATATACAATGATCGACTTACAAAATTTCACGAAAAAATTTGACCTTGACATCATATCTAAAATTAAATTCCAAAATGTCAAAAAAAAATAAATTCAAAAAATTTTTCCTCTCCAATATTCATATTTTTATACTAGATTTGCTTTCCACAGACCCCCAAAATTGCAATCATTAAGTTATGTGCGCGAGTGACCATCTAGACATGGCCAAATAGGTCTCGAAAAGGCCCAATATGCTCAAAGGAGGTCAACCCCCACTAGGACAGTTGTTTGGTTCTTAATCTCTGATATTTCGGACTGTCAAAGAAAAGGCCCAGACAATTTTAAGTGTTACATTTATTTGCAAAAGTTAGAACCAAGATAATAAGATATAAACATAAGCATGAAAAAAAAAACATAATGTAATGAAAACTTCTTAAGGAGATAACCTACCAGTAGAAGAAAGTATGCCTTTCGCAAGCTTACGTGCCCCAAAGTGCTATTGAAAGCACAATGTGTCTCTAATAACTCTACCGAGAAGGTCATAGTTTTTGTAGTCACGTCGGCAGGAAAAGCTGGGATAACAAATGGATTTGTAATTTAATGATGCTTCCACGACGTCTCAACAATATTAATAGTAGTAGGAGCTTTATGTTTAGAAACCCTACCTCCCTTATCTGTGCTCTATTGTAACTGTTGTTCCCCACAACTAGCTTTACCTTCATTAATTGGCTCAATGTAATCAAAGATGTTAAAGCCACCTTAGGTCTTCGTCCCAGCTTTGTCACCTTTGCTAGCCACCTATGAAATAAAAAAATATATGTAAGTGTTGGAGAAATGTTAATGACATCCAAAAACTTTGATGAAAGGAATAATTTACCCTCTTCTCTCTAGCCCTAAAATGCTGTAAAACTTCATTTCAAGCCAAGAGGTTGATTTCTAAAAGACTGTTCCCATGATCCCTCAACTTGCTAATCTTATTAGAGGTGTAGAGCTCGTCGCCATAGATAAAAATTGAGTCATCCACCTTTTCTTTTGTTTCACCTCGACAATTACTAAACTCTCATTCTCCAGAAGTTACCAAGGAAAAGAAGTAGAGTTTGCAAGTTTTCAAAGAAGTAGGTATCATGTCAGAAAGCTTTTTATTAGGATGAGCTACCATATAATACCAGATCTTATCAACAGGACATGTTTTAATGGAAAAGAAAGATTTGAAACGGATGATGGTAAGAGGAAACCTAAGCCCTTACATATTACCACAAAACCTATTATGGAACGCCAAAATTTTGGCACTAACTAGTACAAGGCTATCCTAGAGTGTGAAAAGAGTTTAGCAATAAAACCTTGAAGAGGAAACCTAAGGCCAGCCACCATGGACTCATAATAAACCCATAACTTAGTTTTAATATGGTGGTTAGTGACTCTGTCAAAGAATTGGGTATTTTTGACCGCATACTCAATAGAGATACCGAAATCATTATAGAGCTCATCTAAATTCCCATGAAGAATTAAGTTGGGACACGGGTCAGCAAAAGTATCACTTTTCAGTACTCTTACTATTTCCAGAAAAGATTAGCTAGGCTTTGGTGGCTCTCGTACAAGCCCATGTATATTATTTTTACACCTGACCTCATAAATTATCATCTAACTTATTTACCTCTTCACGCTACAAAGGCTCAAGCCAACTACTAACCTTACCTTTTTTTTTCCTCTATTTTGAGCATTTACAAACATGATAGAGGTCGGGTCGTGCATAGATACCCAGCCTTCATTGGGTTAACGTTAGTTTCTAAATCTAATGAAGAATTCTTACTACTAAAACTAACTTCATTAGCTAATTTTATTGGGTTAACCTTAAATAACTACGGCCACATATCACCTATGCATGACTCGAGACATATCGCCTCAAGCCTCGCTTGCACCCGCAAGGTTAAGCGTAACAATCGCTAGTTGTCTCACCTTTGACAACTAGCCATGGACACATGTGATCCATACACAACAAGCAACGCACTGCATTGGGCCAGCCAACCTGATTACTCCATGTCCGTTCTCTCTTTCTTTCTCCCTCTTCCTATATAGGGTAACTCATTTCCGAGGTAAGAGGTTTCGAACTTTGCTCACACTCATTTCCTTTAACCCTTACCTTCGGCTCACCTCCTCCACATACTGAGTTGAATGTTGGAAAACCAACACCGAAGCAACCTCTAACCTCTCCTAAGTGTCTTTACTCTTTCAGATGCCTGACACTAGGTTCAGTCTTGACATCAACGACAAGGATTCTAAGCCTAAAGTCCCACGTACCAAACATTGGTATAACATTTTCCCTAATTAAATGAAAGAAAAAGGTGGATAACCTTCTTAATATCAAATGCATTTTAAGATATTAAAGAGTGCGTCCTAAAATCGCCCGAAAATATATTAATCCAAACAAAATTTGAAAACAATCCTAATTGTATTTAAAAAATAAAATGTAACTTAAATCTTTAAATTGTAAATTAGTAATCATGGATATTTAACCCCAAGGATCCACCTTAAAAAGAAAGAATAAAGAATAAAGAAACCTTCAACGATCTCCTACTCCAATAACGAAGCAAAATACTGAGGACGGCAAGTCAAGTAAAGTCAAGTCTTGCCCAAAATATTTTATAGGCGCCTCATCTACTTCATTAGCAGTTAGACATTTCTTTCCCTTAGATACGTGGGATCATGGTTTTTGTTCGTTTATTTTGTTTTATTTCCTATAATAAAAGGTAAAATATGGTGCAGTACTCATCTTCTAGAAAAAGCTTTTTACTTCCATTTCTTGTGGTCTATTTATATAAATAAATTTAGAGTTTATATTTAATATATTAAAAATATATATTTATATATTGTTAATAAATTAGATAATGTTATTTTTTAAAAAAATTTTAAAATAATTAAAGATAACTTTATTTATAATTATGTAGTATTATTCAATTCATTGATAGTACACAGATTTTTATATTGTCAATACATCACATATAAATAAATTAATTTGAAGAATGAATATTCTTTTCAAACATAGGTTGTACACCAAGTATATTCTATCATGGAAGAAATTATAAAATATATATATGGAATAGGATATATGTTATTTTTGTTTTATATGTGGCATTTTCAAGATCACAAGAAGATTTGAATTGATTCGTTTAATATTTCTATATTTGACAGAGCGATAGTATAGTTTTGTTTTCATTCTTTTGACATTTTGCTACTAATAGTTTGCATCCCTCTTTCTAGGAAATAAAAATGAAAGCTACAATGGTAGGACCGACGCTAGAATTTAGGATTCAAACTTTTTTCCCTTTTAAAGAGGAGAGCTATCAATCGAGAATTTAAATATAATAATTGAGTAATTTCCTTCGGATTTATGTTTTTGAGATATTAATATTCTCAAATCGAGTTCAAGTTTTGGACAATTATTTTTCACCAAACATCTTGTTATCCGTCAAGTTACGTATTGTTGTATTAATCTATTTTCAATTTACATTTTTTTCAATATTTGAGTTTGCGTACAAACCTATTCATTATTCATCTAACTTGAACATGAAAGATATGTTGAAAAATATAATAACTGAAATTTTTTCTATCATTTTGAATTTTTAAAATAATTGATTGCTACGAGTGTATATTGATGGTCATCGATGTTGCTATATTGCTTTGATTTATGGATGACAAAGTCTGTCAGTAATTTCTTGGAAAACACTAAATTTTCTTGTTTTCATAACAAGCAAACATAATTCAAATTTGCAGAAAATAGACTTGCTCTACTTCCTTTCTATATGGACCATTAAATTAACTGCCGAGACAACAACAAAATTGACCTTTGGAAGGACCCTCATTCTCAAGCCATTGTTGAACATAAAAATGTACTTTAGTCATGTCTCGTTCATACATATATATTCTTCTTTGCTGTCTTTTCAATGAGGAACCTGCCATCTAAATGCATATATGTTGAATGTTCAAAAACAGATCTTATGTTTGACTTTTTATCACCCAAAATTACTCACCTTGTCACCAAGTTATTTTTTTAATATATATTGTTTTTGGTTAAAGAAAATTATTTGATCCATTGTAAGTGAAAATTATAAACTTCACTGATATAATTAAAGAGATAACACATATCTTCTTTAAGATATATAAAACTAATAAAATAATAAAATGAATACACTTACTAATCTCGTGATTTATAGAAAACAATCTCTTCTAATTTTTTTTTTTTAAATACACTTTCAACCAAGAATCAATTTGAGTGATATTTCTTAGTGATGTCTTAGGATTTAACCCTTGGGTTTTTAACTTTGGAACCTATTTTGATAAGTTTAATATATGGAAAAATTATTAAACATTTATTGTTAATGGAGTTTCTAAATTCCACAAATGGAATTAGCAATTTTAAATTTCTGCACACTCATTATGGAGGCGAAATTAATAAATAATTAAATAATTTATAAAAATGAAATAACTTGAAAGGAAAAAAAATAGTAGTGCAGAAAATTGAAATAAATATTGCTGTACAGTTTTTTAAGAGTGAAAAAAGAGAAATGGGTTAACAAATGAATATAATTTTATTATTTTAAAGAAAATAAATTACCAATATAATCTTAGAAATTTATACTAATATATTAAAACTCTTAACCAAATTGGTGTCACAGTTAATTAGATATCAATTCAATCAAAAAAATTACTTAAAAACCTAATTAAAATAATAACAATAAAGATATTTATATACTTTTAGATTTAAATAAAAAAAACTACTCAAATTTAAAAAAAAAAAAATTATTCACCTCTTAAAAAATGACTTTAAGTTTAAAAAATTACCCACTTAAATTTAAAATAATTTTTTCTTTTTTTAAAATATTTTTCACATATTTTTCATCCATCCACATAAAAAAAAAGCCTACTGACTCTTTAACTTTTAATAATAAATGCCCACTTGAAGAGAAATTACTTACCTTTTTTAAATATCATCTTTTTCATTCGTATAGTTAGTGTGTCCAAATTGTTTTATGATTTAGTTTTCATATATTTTATCTAACTAATTTGATTTTACTTGACTTATAATATTAAACTCGGTCAAAGATATTATTAACATAATAGATAAAACATGTACCAATTTCAACTTCAATTGTGAAGTTATATATATATTTATATATTTATATTTATATATAGGGATCTCATATATAAAATACTGATTACCCTTTGAGATTTTTGGGATAAAGAAGTGGTGAACATTTGAAACTAGGAAGCAAGACTCTTTCTAAGCCGATTGGGCTTTGATTGCCAAAGATTTAATAGTTTGACTTGACCTAAATACCAACAAAATTCGGATGACTCCAAAATCACATTTAATATTTAAGAAGGTTCGCTCATGTTCAAAGCTTTCTCAGAAAACAAACAGCAATTAAAGGATTAAGTCTTTGTTTCTTGTACTCCACTTAGCCAGCTGAAGTTTTAAATCTTAAAGAAGAAGATGAACACTAGCAGTAACAGCAAGGACGAAGATGTTCCACTTCCAGGTTTTCGATTTCACCCAACAGATGAAGAGCTCGTAGGGTTTTATCTTCGACGAAAAGTTCACAAGAAACCCCTCAGAATCGAGCTCATCAAACAGATTGATATCTACAAATATGATCCCTGGGATCTCCCAAGTATGTTCTAGCTACCCTTTTTAATTACGAGTCTTTCTTTCATGTTCTTGAAAATATCTTTTAGGTTTTCAATAAGGGGAAAAGGATTAAGGTAATTGCTTTGAAAGATTGAAAACTTTCAAATAAAATAATTAAAAATAGCTTAGCCTGATTTATAGTATTTAACTTTTTTTTTTTTTGTCTTTTGCAAGCTTTCTTGAAAAAAATTATCAGATTTTGCCCATAACATATGGAATTATGCTGTTTTTTCTAAGCTCACATATAATTAATGTATTCATACCATATTGTATTATTTTATGTGTTATAATTAATGTTTGAAATATTATATTTATATAAATTTTGATATGTTAATAATTTATATTATATTAATTTTAACACTTCTATCATTTCATAATTATCTTGTATCGTGTTTTGTATTGTGTTCGTATCATATTTAAAATTGTCAAGTCAATCTAATAAATTTTCCAGTTTCAAAGGAGATAAAACTGCCACTTCTGTATCTAAAGTGTTTTAATGATGAATGAAGCAGAAGCTAGCCATACAGTGGGAGAGAGTGAATCATATTACTTCTGCAAACGAGGAAGAAAGTACAGAAACAGCATTAGACCAAACAGAGTGACGGCCACGGGGTCCGGATTTTGGAAAGCAACCGGAATTGACAAGCCTGTTTATTCAGTTGGAGCCGGTGAATCCCCCCATGCCTCCTGCATTGGGCTAAAGAAGACATTAGTATATTACCGTGGAAGTGCAGGCAAAGCAACCAAAACCGATTGGATGATGCATGAATTTCGTCTTCCCAGCAATGACAGTAACATTAACACCAACCATTCCAATCCCAAATCTACTGCACAAGAAGCTGTAAGCAAATTAAAGTATAGTAAAAGTAGTGTTGAAGTTCCATTTGATTGATAATTTTTGGTATTTGTGACTTTCATTTTTGAAAGAAAAAAAAAAGGTATAAATTTTTACCTTGTTTTTGATAAAATGCTTGATTCTGGTAATAGAAACTCTGTTATAATTAATGTTATGTTTTGATTATTTATCCATTTCAAATAAATTATGTTATTTTTTTCCTTTTGCTTTTATTTTATAATAGTGTTTAAAAAAATACAAAGTAAATAGGAAAAGTATATATAAATAATTAAAGTATCAATCCAAACAGAACTTTGTTCTTGTTTTTATCGAGTATTTTTTTTAATGGGCATAAGTCATTAATGTTTAAAGATAATAGCTTAATTTAATTAATTCATATAATCATTTTTAATATGTGATATCCAAATGATTTAAGGTCAAATTCTACTATTAACAACCCCTTCTTATATATGTAACTAGATCAATTAATCAATCAAGCCATGGCCTAATCTTTTTTAAATCTCTAGCCTAAGCCGAGTTTGACCAGGTGGCCTATATTAATATTTAAAAGATATTAAAATATTATTTTTATATTAATTTTTATATTTTATAATTGAATTAAGTAAAAAATTATTTTTTATTGCATGAAAAAAAATTAAGGTCCAGCCCAAATCAGTAAAACACAAATCTAAACTCATATTGAGCTTGAACTTTGAACAGGTCTTACAATTTATCGATGTTTATTATATTTTTTGGATTGCAGGAAGTATGGACTGTATGTCGAATTTTCAAGCGGAACGTAGCAAACAGAAAACACACACCAGATTGGGGAGAACTGGTAGCTAAGCGTCCTTCAACTGCCATAATTCCCAGCTCTCAACCTTGCAGTCTGGAATCCAACAGTCCTGAAAATTACATTACTTTTGGAACTGAAATTATTCAAAATTATGACGAAAAGCCAGCAGTGGATCATATGATCAATGGAAGCAGAAGCCAATGGCAGGCAGACCAGTTGAGCAGCATAGTTCAACCTTCATCTATGACATCATCTTCAAGCTTTCCCAACTGTCCAGAAAATGATTTCTTCAGAAATGCCAACTGGGATGAGCTCATATCAGTTGTAGAGTTGGCTTTTGATCCATTTCTTATGTAAATAATGAATTTATGTTGGACTTTGAAATAATTTTAATGAGATTGTATTAGTTGATCATTTTGAAGAACATTATCGAACATAGAATTCATCCTTAGGAATACTGAGGTATAATAATAATCAAAATTTTAAATAACAATCATAATATTGTATTATTATTATTATTATTATTATTTAATAATTTTAATTTTTTTATTATTAATATTCATGACCAATATTTAGGGGCGATATGTAATTCAACAAAAGAAGTTCAACTTTTAGGTACATAAAAAAAATTAACTAATTAAACGAAGCATAAACAATGTCTCGATTTTTTTTTAATTTTTTGACCAAATGAGCAAGACAAAGGAAAAATTGCATGCCTTTTTAGCAAGAAACAATGATTCATGTTGCTTTAATCACCATTTAATTTCATTTCTAAAGTTTTCAATGATTGACATATTTTTCTGACACAAACTTTTCTCATTTCTTATGAATAACCAAGGAGCGGGATTAATGGTTTTAGGGAAATTAGGTTCAAACACTATAAAAATAAAATAAATAAACGAGTTTAAGATGTTGACTCAAGAAAATCCCTATATTTATTTTGAATTAGAGCTGTGAGACATTACACTGTATGTTAAATTTTAGAATGAGTATCTAATTTAAAATTAATTGGCAATGGATGAAGAAGTTCTTGCATATTTATGTACTTAAAATAGTCTCTAACTTAACCCAACGCACGATTTTTTCTTATTACTATTCGAATATAAATGTTAGAGTGGCAATAAAATGAATTCTACATCAATTAAATTGAGGACATCTTGAGCACATTAAAATGTTACTCTATTTATTATCAATTAATTGTAGATTACATGATCATCTTAAGATTTAACATGATATCGTAACAGATTTACTTGCTTATTATAAAAAAAAAAAAAATAGTAATACATAGGATGAACAACAATACTTTGTATCTCGAACATTGTATCATGCACATCACATAGATAAACTCTAGAAAGTTGCATACAAGAGAATGAAGAAATAGGATATGAAAGAAAATAAAAAGAAATAGATGAATGGGAATCGGATTATATTTGTTCTCTTTGCTCATTTAAAAAATAAAATAAAAAAGAAATAGAAAAGTAAAATAAACAAGGGGAGGGCTTACTCTCAAATACCTAACTAGATGAGAAGTTTTTTGAGTATCAAAATTGTTACATTTATCATTGAATCAAATATTTTATTACATTTTTTTAGTACAAAAAAGTCATACTTAAGATAAGATAAGAGTTTCAAATAATAGGATTCGAACTTAAACTTACTAAATGTCATCTCTAAAAAATAATAGATTAACTAAGTCGATGTCACGAGTTAATAGAACACACTCAATTGGTGAAATTACATATAAACTAAAGTATAATTACAATATAAATTAAAATAAAGTGTTCTAGTCTTTTAATTTTGGCAAAATAACTACCCCCCTTTGCTTAAAAAAAATCTATTTCATTAAAAAACTAAAAACTTTTTCGAAAAATACCCACTCAAATTTAAAATATATTTTTAAAAATTTTTCACATAATATTTTATCCACCCACAATAGAAAATTGTCCGCTCATTTCACTTATAAAAGTAACTACCCCGTTTAAAAAAAAAATTACCCATTTTTTTTACATATTAATCTAATAATCTATTTTACTTTATTTCTAAAATATATTTTTTTTAGCCATGTGGATATGCCAAATTCTAATATCTATATCTATATCTATATCTAAGTTTATTATTTTACGTCCTTAAGTCATCTAAAAATAATTATATCTTTTTCATTATCAAAATTTATACTCATTAACAAATATATCAGGAGTTCGTAAAGAGGTATCAAGATGTAGTCCATAATGTAATACGGTATTCTGAATATTTTAATTAATATAATCTCATTATTCATTTTTTTTCTCATATAAATTAGTAAATGTAAGTTCTGCAATCCATCTTTTAGAGTACGGATCAAGTCAAAATCTTCTTATTCAGAACTCAAATATCCAAAGTAAATTAAATCTTGTTTCACGTGTTTGAGCTTTTGCGTCAAACGAAATATACGACCTAAGTAAAAATACATATGTGATGATCCTCACTATTCCCTTATGAAAAAGTTTTAATTGTAAATGTACTAGGTTAATTTATTAGGTTGTAAGTTGCACAATAAAAATAATTATCCATCATATTAATAATAATAAAAAAAAAGTTATCACTCTGTTTATATAGCTTAAAATTGAAACCTTCAAAAATACTTAGATAAACGTCTTTTATATTTTTTTTTCCTTCGGTCTTATAAATATAAATAAAACATTAATTATTAAATATATCAAAATTTTAAATAAAACTATTATGCACATATTAAATGTATTATCTTAATTGTATAATATTTATTATATTATTTTATATTTATTAAATTTATTATATTTATATTATATTTTTAAATTTTAATTAAAAATATGATACGAATATAATAATATAACGATCACAAGTGTGTGTGTATATATATATAGGTGGCAAAATGAACCCGAACCCGAAAATCTACTAGAAAAAATTCGAGCCCGAACCTGAACTGAACCGATTTGACCAAAAAGTCAATAGCCCGAACCCGAGAAAACTTGAACCCGAAATGGTCCGATCCTGAAATGCCCAAACCCGAGCTTGACCCGAACCCGAACCCGAATTTAATACAAAAAACGAATATGAAGAAATTATAATTAAATAATTTTTTATAATCAAAAACTTTAATTATGAATTTTACTTTAATATTCTTTTAATAATTTAATTAAATATTAAAAACTTAATTTATATTTTAAATATGATTAAACTTGCCCATGGGTTAGGCCGACACGCGGTCTAAATTTTTTAAAATCCCAAGTCAGGCCCGTATTTAACATGCCCAGACTTGTCTATTTAAGCTAAAAATTACTATTTATCACATTAAAGAATTTTTTTATTAATATTATATATTTTATAATTAAATTTAAATAAAATATATTAATTTAAAATCATTGTTCTGAGACGGGTCGAGCTAATCTAATATAAAAATATGAAAACCTAGGCCCAGACTCAATTGGGTCAAGTTGGTAACCCGACCCTTGAACAGGCTTTTATATGATAAAATATTAATTTATCAAAAAGTAAATCATATTATGAGATTTGAAAATATTATCAATAAAGTATATTATCTATTTATCATATTTTCTTTAATTTTTGTTAGTTAAACTCATTAAATATTAAGAGTTTGTATATGTTAATAGTAAAATTTTAAATACTTTTTTAAATATTATTTTTATTTTATTATTTTTATTAATGATAATTAGAATCTGATAAAATTATAATAAAGTAATAAGATAAATTAAAAAAATATGAAAATCATAACAAATAATACTATATCAAAAATGAATTAAATATTAAATATTAATATCATATATAATTTAATTAAATATTAAAAATTTAATTTATATTTTATATACGATTAAACTTGCTCATGGGTCAGGCCGAGCTATAGCCCAGATTTTTTTAAAATCTCAAGCCCAAGCTCTTATTTAACATGCCCAAA
Organism: Adansonia rubrostipa; assembly: GCA_038381775.1. Taxonomy (NCBI): domain Eukaryota; kingdom Viridiplantae; phylum Streptophyta; class Magnoliopsida; order Malvales; family Malvaceae; genus Adansonia; species Adansonia rubrostipa. The sequence goes on along the minus strand of JBBYHM010000022.1, from coordinate 7,905,614 downwards.
CCAGCCTATTTAAGCCAGAATTACTGGTTATCACATTAAAGATTTTTTTTATTAATATTTATATATTTTATAATTAAATTTAAATAAAATATATATTATTTTAATTTAAAATCACTGTTATGATTGGACTGAGCTAATATAGGATAAAAACATGAAAACCCAAGCCCAGGCCCAATTGGGTCAAGCGGGTAGCCTGATCCTTGAGTAAGTCTATATATGATAAAATAATAATTTATTAAAAATAAATAATATCACGAGCTTTGAAAATATTGTTGATAAAGTATATTATTGATTTATTATATTTTTTAATTTAATTAATCAAATTTATTAACTATTAAGAGTATATATATATATATATTAGTTGTAAGTTTTTAAATACTTTTTTAATATTTTTCTTCTTCTTCTTCTTCTTATTATTATTATTATTATTATTAAAGATAATTAGAGTCTGATACTATTATAACAAAAATAATAAGATAAATTAAAAAATATGAAAGTCATAATAGATAATATCATATAAAAATGAATCAAATATTAAATATTAAATACTAATACCATATATAATTTAATTAAATATTAAAAACTTAATTTTATATTTTATACGTGATTAAATCTACTCATGAGTTGGACCGAGCTATTGTAAAAATTTTTTAAAATTCCAAATCTATGCCCTTATTTAATGTGCCTAGACCCGCTTAGAATTATTGTTTATCACATTAAAAAATATTTTTAATTAATATTTATATATTTTATAATTAAATTCGAATAAAATATATGTTATTTTAATTTAAAACTATTGTTCCGAGTCTAGTCCCAATTAGGCCGAGTGGGTAGCCTGATCCTTGAGCAGGTTTATGTATAATAAAATAATAATTTATCAAAAAGTACATCATATCATGAGCTTTGAAAGTATTGCAATAAAATATATCATATATTTATCACTTTTTTTAATTTAATTAGTTAAACTCATTAAATATTGAGAGTTTATGCATGTTAGTAGTAAAATTTTAAATACTTCTTTGAATATTATTATTATTATTATTTTAAGTAATAATAATTAGAGTCTGATAATAATATAACAAAGTAATAAGATAAATTAAAAAAATATGAAAGCGATAATAGATAATACCATATTAAAAATTAAAAAAATTATATGTTAGACTAATAATTAAACTTGGCCATGGGTCAGACAGCCTACTCAATACAATAGGTCCGGTACGATCAGACTCAGGTCTTCAATTTTAAGTTTCAAGCACGCTCGACCTGAAACAGTATTTTTTTTAAATAAAATAATATATTTTATTTAAATTTAATTATAAAATATATAAATATTAATATAAAAAATAACTTTTTAATGTTAGGAATAAGGATTTGTACTTAAATAGGTCGGCTAAGCCAAATTCGGCCATGAGCTTAGAATTTAAATTTTTTTGGGCCGCAGTTAGGCTTATAAAATTGAACTAAGATTTTTTCGGATCGGACGAGACCAAATTGAGGCTTAAATTTAGGATTCAAATTTACATAAAACTAATTGCATTTAACATAAAATAAAAAATAATATAAAATATATTTAAATTCAAATCCGAATAAACTTAAATTTAATCAATCTGAATATAAAAAAACTTAAATATAAAATAATCTGTCTCAAATCTATCTAATTACCACCTCTCTCTATATATATACACTTCATATATATATATATATATATACACACACATATATATGCACTTTTTTTTAGGGTGACTAAAGTAGAAGCAGTGGAACTAGTCAAAAGGTCATCCAGTAAACTTGAAGACCAGACCATCAGACCCATAGTTCTGACTTACTCTTTTTGAATAATGTGCCTTAAGCCCATAGATTACGGTGCCATCGACAGTTTTGGGTCCGGAAATCAACCAAACAGAGGCCATGAGCTGAAGACACCCAGCCAGAAAAAAATTTGTTAAATTGAATTTTCTTGTTATGTTGACCAAAGGTTCCACATCCTCGGTAGTCAAAATTAATATATCACCACGTTGAGTTCATGGAACATAACGCCACTTTCGTACAAGTGAGCTCTATAAAAATTGTTACCGTAGAAAGAACTTCACCACTTTAATTTACATGTCATAAATAACATTCATTAAACAATTAATTAGAGGTAGTAAAATAAATTTAAATTTAAAAATTTATTTAAAAAAATTTGAGTTAGAATCTGAATCTAATCTAATTTAATCAAAAAGTTAATGACCTGAACCAAAAAAAGTTTGAACCCGAAATGACTCAAATCCGAAATAGTCCGAACCCGAAATGATCGAAACTCAAAAAAAATTTGAACCCGAACTCGAAATGACTAAAACTCAAAAGAACCCAAACCCAAATTTAATATTAAAAATAAATATGAAGAAATTATAATTATATAATTTTTAATAAATCAAAAACTTTAATTATAAATTTTATTTTAGTATTCTTTTAATAATTTAATTAAATATTAAAAACTTAATTTATATTTTAAGTATGATTAAACTTACTCATGGGTTGGGTCGAGCCACGGCTTAAATTTTTTTAAAATCTCAAGTCTAGGGCTTTATTTAATATACCCATACTTGCTTATTAAAGCCAAGATTAATATTTATCACATTAAAGAATATTTTTTTTATTAATATTATATATTTTTATAATTATATTTAAATAAAATATATTAATTTAAAATTACTGTTCTGAGCCTAGTCGAGCTAGTCTGATATAAAAATATGACAATTTGGGTCCAGGCCCAATTGAGAGTGGATAGTCCGACCTTTGAACATGTCTATATATGATAAAATATTAATTTATCAAAAAGTAAATCATATCATTAGCTTTAAAAACATTATCAATAAAGTATATTATCTATTTATCATATTTTTTTAATTTTATTAGTTAAACTCGTTAAATATTAAGAGTTTATGTATGTTAGCAGTAAAATTTAAAATATTTCTTTAAATATTATTATTATTATTATTATTATTATTATTATTATTATTAATGGTAATTAGAATATGATAATAGTATAACAACGTAATAAGATAAATTAAAAAAATATGAAAGCCATAACAGATTATACTAAATCAAAAATGAATTAAATATTAAATATTAAATATTAATACCATACATAATTTAATTAAATACTAAAATTTTAATTTATATTTTATATATAATTAAACTTGCTCATGGGTCGGGCAGAGCTGTGATTTAAATTTTTTCAAAATCCCAAGCCTAAGCTCTTATTTAACGTGCCTAGAATTACCTATTTAAGCCACAATTACTGTTTATCATATTAAAAAATATTTATTATTAATATTTACATATTTTATAAATTTAAACAAAAATATATTATTTTAATCTAAAATTATTATTCCAATTAGGTCGAGCTAATTTAAGATAAAAATATGAGATCTTAAGCCCACACCCAATTAAGTCAGGTTGGTAGCTCGACCCTTGAGCAGATCTATATATGATAAATAATAATTTATCAAAAAGTAAATCATATCATGAGCTTTAAAAATGTTATCGATAAAGTATATTATTAATTTGTCATTATTTTAATTTAATTAGTTAAACTTATTAACTATTAAGAGCTTTTATATGTTAATTGTAAAATTTTAAATACTTCTTTGAATATTTTTCTTATTATTATTATTATTATTATTATTATTATTATTATTATTTCAAGTAAGGATAATTAGAGTTTGATAATAGTATAACAAAACAATAAGATAAATTAAAAAAATAAAAACTATCTTAGATAATTTCATATAAAAAATAAATCAACTATTAAATATTAATATCATATATAATTTAATTAAATATTAAAAATTTAATTTATATTTTGCATGTGATTAAACCTGCTCATCGATTGGATCCGAGCTATAGCTTGAATTTTTTAAAATTTCAAACTCAGACCCTTATTTAATATACGTAAACCTACTTGTTTACGCTAGAATTATTGTTCATCATATTAAAAAATATTTTTTATTAATTTTTACATATTTTATAATTAAATTCAAATAAAATATATTATTTTAATTTAAGATCAATGTTCCAAGTTGTGTCAGGCTAGTCTGAAACAAAAATATGAAAACTTGACCCCACGCCCATTTGGCCCAAATGGCTATCCCGATCCTTGAGCATTTCTATATATGACAAAATAATTTATCAAAAAATAAATCATATCACAAGCTTTGAAAGTATTATCAATAAAGTATATTATCCATTTATTATTTTTTTAAAAAAATTACTTAATTAAACTCATTAAATATTAAGAGTTTATGCATATTATTAGTAAAATTTTAAATATTTCTTTGAATATTATTATTATTATTATTATTTAAGTAATGATAATTAGAGTCTAATAATAATATAACAAAATAATAAAATTGATTAAAAAATATGCAAGTCATTATAAATAATACCATATCAAAAAATAAAAAAATCACATGTTACACTAACAACTAAACTTACCTATGCGCCAGACAACCTACCCAACACAATATGTCCGTCACGATCAAATCCAGATCTTAAATTTTAAATTTTAAACACGCTCGACCTGAAACAATATTTTTTAAATAAAATAATATATTTATTTAAATTTAATTATAATATATATAAATATTAATATAAAAATAATTTTTTAATATTATGAATAATGATTTGTATTTAAATGAGTCGACCGAACCAAATTCAACTCTTAACTTAGAATTCAAAATTTTTTTGGAGCTGCAGCTACGCCCATAAAACCTAACTAAGATTTTTTGAGGTCAGATCAAGCCAAATTCAGGCTTAGGCTTAAAATTCAAATTTATGTGATTACATTTAATATAAAATAAAAAATGATGTAAAATATACTTAAACCCGAACCTGAATAAACCTGAACCCGAATTGACCTGAACCCGAATAAACTCGAAACCAAACCAACCCAAACTTGAAAAAGTTCAAACCCAAAATAACCCGTCTCTAACCCACCCAAACCCGTCCAATTATCACGTCTACGATTAATTGCACCTCCCTCTTTAATCATAGAGTTCCAAACACTTCGACTAACAACCTTGGATGAAAATAAATGTGTTAATGCTTGCCAATTTCAAGAGCTGGGAACGGGGTGAGAGAATGGGAGAAGAAGATTCGCCATTACAAGCTACTTATTACTTCCATATGATATACCAAACCCAATCAGACTAATAGTATTTCAGGTTTCTCAATCACAAGAATCTATCTCGTCTGCTCTCAACTGCAAGCTTACCACCTTTCTTACTTTGGTTTCAGTTTCAGTGCAGCACTGCAAAACAGCCATAGTTAAAAACATGAAATCCATGAATATACATATATATATATATATATATGAATTGCTTAACATTAAATGAAAATGTTTTTACCTATTGATACAGTAACGCTTTCCTGTAGGTGGAGGACCATCATCAAAGACATGGCCAAGATGAGCACCGCAAGTAGCGCAAAGAACTTCTTGGCGAGGCATAAAAATTATTGACAGATCTAACTCCGACTTCACATTGTTTCCTATAGGTTGATAATATGATGGCCAGCCAGTTCCACTGTCAAATTTAGTCGACGATCTGGAGTAAAGGATCATCGTCGCTTAAGTTTTTGGATGTCATAGGTTCAATTGATTTTTGTCCTCAGTAATTCCTTAAAAACCAGAAGACTTACTCAAAAAGAGGCGTGTCGCAGCATATGCAGTGATAAGTTCCAGGTGTTTTTGTGTTCCAGTATTCCCTGCACATAAAAAAGGTTCAAACAGAATAAATTAGTAGAATATGAATGAAGATTACATTAATAGTTGTCAGTTCAATGCAGATAAAGATTGAAAATAAACATGTGATGCCCAACAAGTATTTTTGCACCTTCATTGTGAATGATTTATACACTAAGTTACTCAGAAGCGAGCACTAGTGTCGGGCAAGGGGGTATTCTGGTTTTTCCATGTATTTGGAGGGTCTTAAAAGGGTCATATCCTCATATCCATATCTAAATACATGTTGGACACGGGTTTTGGACAATAATAATCCAAAATAATGAAGAGTTGAAGCAACATAGTTTATACATGCTAGATGCTTGACACTAAGGTTCATTAGAATATGACTTAGCAGGATTTAGGTTCAATTCACACATTACAGCCACTATCCTGGCAGGTTTTAAAAAGATAAAAAAAGAGAAAACGTCATAAATGACCCCTCGGCCTACACTAATAATCAATAATAATGCAGTTCTTAGAACTGAAAAAATGAATACTCAATCTGGTACCTACACTTCAAAATACTGAGCAATGATGTTAGGCGCACAAAGGGACAACAGAATAGCAACAGCACTGATTGGTGTTTCCGCTAATTATTGAAGAGCTAGACATACTTGTTAGCTAAAGGAAATTACACACAAGGTGTCGGGTATGGTATGTGTGCAACATGCAATAAAATTGGAGCTCAAACAGATATTTGATCACCTGACTATAAATATCACACGTGTGAAATATGTTTCTAATCCAGATGCTTACATGTAGTGTTTAATAAAATATGCTTTGTATTGTTCCGTAGTTAACAACTTTATTGTTCCGACTCTTCATTTTCTTGAAGTGCCTATATCCGATGCATATCCAAACATTGGTACCAGGATACGATCCTCCAAGGAACCTCCAAATACATGAAAATCTCGGAAAAAAAATTGAACATACATGTCGCACACACACACATGTCCAACACTTACCACGCGAGTCCAAGCAACATAGGTTAACAAACTTGCCAATCTACTTAGCAAATTGATTAATCCTACCAATTATCCAACCAAATTGCACAAAATTTTTAAGGTTTAAACTCTGAACTGAAAAATTTTGAGTTCAGAAGCCATATAACAATGACTGTATATCCAAGGCAAAACATCTCTTTCCATAACAAACCCATTTTTACATCAAGACTCTACATGACACCAGATGACATCTCAAGAACTGCATTCTAAATCGATCTCTTGTTTAACATATTTGAAACCCTAGCTAAAAGTGAAAAACTTTTGGAAGGCCAAAAACAAAGTTGGCTCCATTTCACCACGATTTTTGGTCCTCACATTTTGCTTTTTGCTTTTTGCTTCTAAACAAAATGTAAAAAAGAATGCGTCAGACACAAAAGCAAACAATTTACGGAAAAAAAAAATCAACATTCAAGTATAAGAAAATGTTTGATTTTACTCTTTATATGAAATATACTTGCATTTTAAAATTGGTTTTATATTTTTCCCATTTGTTGTAATCAAATATGATTTTGCTTAATACTGCATTTTTATTTTATTACTGAAAAGTAAATATCATAACTAACAACCAAACAAAACATAATAAAGTAAGAACAGAAAATTATTCCCAATTCCAACTTATAAAACTTTGAAAATTTTGTTTCATGTCTCCTATAGCACTTAAATATGCTCACACATTCTTCTTTGGTTTTTTGTTTTTTTTTTTTTTTTTATAAAAAAAAACAATATTGTTTCCTATCTGGTAATTATTTTCTTGAGTCTATTCACTGAGGAATCACTTTCAACATGTGGCACATGCATGACATTTTAATGGCATATGTAGTCTAACTTCCTCAATTTCTTCCAAAGTATGAATCACTAATAACCAAGTCTGCTCAATTACATACTATTTAATCTTCATATTCAGACTATATGATATTTGGAAACAAATTCTCAAGCTAAGTTACTTAGACTCATGTATAAGCATTGGACAAGGGTATGTGTCCGATGCTGTTATGTTCAATTTTTTCTAACTTTTTTCCAAAGAGCCCTAGGAGGGTCAAAACAGCATATCGATGTCCGGACATCCGACACAGATGTTGGACACTAGTACTTCAAGAACAATGAAAATTCGAAGCAACATAGCTCTCTAGTCACCAATTAATTGCACCAACAATAGGAAAAACGCTCACAAGAATGTGTCCACACAATCATAGCGTTAGCCACCCACTTTGTGGGGAGAGAAGAAGAATTGATATCATTAAAATATTTATTTATCAAAAGAGAGCAAAGTAGGAGAAATAAGATTCTAACATGTCCTGTTTAAATTAGGACACCTGCATATGGGACAACTAAATAAAACTTCTATCAAGAGGCCAAAAAAATGGCCTGCAATAGATCAGTGTGATGAGGAAACCCTTGGTAGCTCAGAAAAGAATTAAAACCATTGTTTTACAAAGAAAAAAGCATTTCAGAAGTTGAACCTGAAAAGCAGTAGATATCGTATGAACAGAGAGAACATACCCAGTGAAAGCTCTTTCGGTCCCTTTTTCTCGAGTAATGTAAAGCTGTTCAGGTGTAAGCCTCTTCTTCCATTCTTCCTTACTTAAGGAAGCATAGTCAACTTTAGCAGCCTCTGCACGCGACAGACAATCAATATCTGATGGCCCAAACTCAATTCAGATTTTTTACAACAAAATTAACAATGCAGGATTTTGACAGGAAATAATAAGAACATGCATTCACCCAAATAAACCCCTAAACGGTGATTTAACATTATATTAGCCCTTTCAAAGTTGAATAAATATAAAAGATTTAGAAAAAAAGAGCCATTGCAATGTTGTATGATAATGTCGAAAATTTCCGTCCAGCTAATAATCCATCAAAATAAGTTTGTCACTTTATCTTTCATTTGCCTGGAATTAAATTCTGACAGTCTGATTATGCTAACAGAAAAGAGACTCGATCACAATAGGATTTTAGGTACAAAACTGGTGATGACATCTATGAAATTTACCAAATAATGTGTCGTGAATCATGACGGGATTAGAAAGACTAAGTTATGCTCTAACATTCTCTGCTTATAATTAGGTCAGATAGGAGGGACTAGGCCTCAGGTTGAACCCAAATCAAGAAGCAAAGGAAGATGTTTTGAGAACCTCAAACTTTAAGTACTATTCAGAAAAACCATAACAACAGCTATACCACATTTGCTACAGGATGAGATTTGATGGGTTAGATGGAGCAGGCCAAGGCCTCAAAGTTAATTTAAGCCAAGGAGATGAAGATGCTTTGTCAAATATTACCTTCGTAACAATTTATGAGATTCAATTACTATTATGCATAACAGTTATTTATATGGATAACAAACTTAAAAGTATTATAAACCAACAACAATAATATGATATCAATAACAACTGATATGATAATGATCACAATAAATGAATCAGTTCTTCCAGCTTTCCCTATTGGAAAATTTCTCAGTGTGTCAATATTATTTCTTAATTTCATGAACTCCATTAAGATCTCCATGTTTGTCTGCATATAGCTATTTAGTTTCTTCTTTTCATCTCTCAGCTACAATTGTTTTTTTTTTTTTTGGGGGGGGGGGGGAGATACCAGCCCCTTGAGGAGTTCCAGAAGAATTCCAATTCGACAAGGAAGTTGTCATTGGCGTTATGGAAGCACTCAAAGGGATAGCAGAAATCAGCAGAGGAAGAGCTTTTACTTGACATGATGATGCTGTATTTGGCAAGGAAAAAGGCCTCTATGCAATGGGAGTGGCACATTTCTTTGCAAAGGATTAGCGGTCAGCTTACAGCTGAGGAACTCCAACATTGGCTCCTTCATGTCAAAAGATCACCTAAGTAATGTAATGCATTCACATATAATCCAGCCTCTTCCTGTTAAAGTATTGTCTAATATACATTCATTTTAAAGGATCAAAATTCTGCTTTCTCACTACTATATCTTCAAGGCAAACAACGAAAGAACATTTCCAATTCCCAAAACCTAAAAGGCATAAGAAAAACCCCTATCGCTAAAACAAATACTCTGAATAGCCAAAATCAAAGAAGCTAGACATCAGCCACACCCAATGCTTCTTTATGGAACATCCAAACCAAGCTAAGGTACTAATAGAAATCCTAAATATCAGCCAGGGCCAAAGGTTAACCTTGAATTAAAAAAAAAAAAATCACTGACACAATATTTTTCGCCTTTGGATGTAAGGCAGAATCAAACCAACAAAGAATTAAGCTTTCTAGGACTTGCGGTTCCCCTAACAGTTGCTTATACATCATAATCATCCCTGAGAAAATTTAGTTAAAAAAAGGTATATCTAATAGGTAAAGTAGGAAACATGAAAAGGCAAAAAAGAAGGGAAAAAATGAACTTCCAATAATTTAGTATCTCAAAATAATCAATCTACCATATTTCTGAGCATATCCAAATAAAAGAAAATACCTTGAACGCTGTCGGTCTGGGAAGAAGCAGAAGAATCCATTGATCGAACTGAGATGGGAACAAAGAACTTCCAATAATTTACTATCTTGCAACAATCAATTCAACAAATTTATGATCATATCCGAGTAAAAGAAAATACCTTGAAAGTTGTAGGGTCTCTGGGAAGAAACAGAAGAACCCATTGATCGAGCTAAGAAGGGAGCTTTTCTGGGCTTGTTGATAACACCGAAAGCCTTTGATTTGGGACTGAAACGGAATTGGGTTTTCCAAGGAATATAAGTTCCTATGCTTAAACTGCTAATGGCCATTGCTTAACAATATATAACAAAGATTCTCAAAGGTGCAAATTGTTGATATTCCTATAATTTTTCTGGGTTTGATTTTGAACAGTAGAAACTGGGGAAACAAATACGTGGCTGATTGCCATCAAAGAGTTACAACTTGCAAGAAAAGGCTCTGGACTGTCCACGTTCATCACTCGCTTCACCCCGAATATAAAGATTAAGTAATTCATTCATTCTTTTTTTTTTCTTTTTTTCTTTTATCAAATACATCTCAAAATTATTTTTCTCTTCTTTTTAAAAAATAAAATAAAAATAATATTTATAAAAAGAATTTGTATAAAAAAAATTTAAATATCTTTTCCTACATTTGAGGCATGAAATTTTGGGCATCTTTGAAAAGATTTTATTTTTCGGGGGGTGACTTTAAGGTAGTATTTGGTTTGCTATTTATATTTTTTAAAAAAATATTTTTTATTTTTTATTTTTGGTTTTTAAAAAATGTGTTTGATGAATTTACAAAATTTATTTTTTAAATGCAAACCAATGAAAGTGATTTATATTAATACGCGCATAATAAAAATTTTGTAACGAATATTTATTGGTTGATAATTTATTACGTAACCTTTTTCTTTTAATTTTATTTTATTTTGTCTAACATATGCATCATCTTAACTATCTACATGCATGAGGAGTTGACACCTGTCTCCCCTTAACCTTTTATTTTTGTCTTATGCTATTTCTCCGCACTTATCTTCTGTTTTTTTTTTCTTTTTTCAACAGAAAAGAAAAGAAAGTGAAAGAAAAAAACAAAAATAATTTATAGTTATCTTATAACTCTTTTATATATTATTAGAATTTTGAAAGATTGGTGGAAAATTTTATTTTTAATTTAATTTTTAAAATAATTAAAAAATTAATAATTTTTTTAAAATAAGAATTTCGTATATAAAAATAAATTTTTTAGCAAAACTTATATTCTTAAAGTCAAAAATAAATAATTTAAATATTATTTTAAATAAAAATAAATAATTTTAAAAATTTTATTTTTAATTAAATTAATATTATTCGATAACTAATTTAATAATATATTTTATAAAAATAATAATAATAATAGTAATATATTTAATACGTTAAAAAGATTCCAACTGAAGTTTTCGTTGGACACTGGGTAAGGAGTCTATGACATGATAGATACTTGCCTTTTTTTCTTCTATTTTTCTTTTAAACACCTATGTAAAAAGCAAGGTCGTTTTTCTCCGGTATGATTGACGGAATAAAAGGACCCAAAACATGTTAGTTTCGATCGTGTATACAAATAATTATTTTTATTGATATTTAATAAAATAATTGAGAAACCGATCAAAATAGAAGTCTGAAGAACAAAATAGAAGAACCAGAGAGAATGAAAGCAAGAAAACAGTCGACCAAGTAAAAACGAAGAGCAATAGAGAAGATAGAGATGAGTAACAAGAATCTGAAAATTTAATGAATAGGCAACAGAGAATGTGTCAAAAAGGAAAGAAAGGAGAAGAAATGAAGGGGAAAAAAAAAGGAAATTAGATTGAAAACGATGACTTTTGGATGTTAAAAAAAATGTGAGACCAACTTATAATTCTGTAACGACTTCTTTCTCTTTTTTGTTTCATTATCTTTTTTCTTTTTTCATTCTTAAAGATTTTTTCTGGATTATGAATGGATGGTTATCTTATTGTAATTATGGGCATTGAAGTGATGATTTTCGTGTTTCTTTTACGATAATGGTATTTTTTTTCAAATTTTATTTCATTTTGATCTGAAGATTAGAATTGTTCTCGGTTTTTTTTTTTAATTTATAATATGTTAGCAACAAAAGGCTGCAATTTATTGACCAAAAAAAAAAAAAGAAGTGAATCATTTCAGACCCAAATGGGCGTGGCTCATTACACCATTCGGGTATAGGGTTTGATTATGTTTTGCGGCAGCCACCGACGTCGTCCAGCCTTTCTCTCCTTCGATGATCCAACTGCCGTTGATGCACTCTCCTTTTTTTGCATTTCATTCTTTTCTTTTGTTTCACCAACTTCCTCTCCATTTCAGTCCCATTTCTCCTCTCTCCTTCCCTCTCCAATCGCCACCTGAACGTCTCCCTTCCATCTGATAAAGGTCGTGGCTTAATGGCAATATTGGGATTTTATTTTTTTTAATACTGTGTTTTTGTATAGCTTTTTAGGAATGCAAAATTTGTATTTTATTTGGAAAAAAGTTTGAAAGTGACAAGGGTGGATTTTAAAGTTCTGATGTTGCTTAATTTTTGGCAATTTCAGCTTTACGATGCCCAACATAGTCACCTACTGCAGTGGTACGAGACGCTTTTTTCGTCACAATCTAAGTTTCTTTAATCTCATTTAATTTTATTTCGTGTTTTCAAATTTTGATCGATATATCCTTCAATTTCTTTCATTATTTTTTTGTTTTGGTTTTTAGTTAGATGACTGATTTGTGTATTTTAGTTTTATTTTTGAAATTTCAATTAAAACAAGCTTTTATTGCCACATATGAGATTAGGTATGTTTGTTTCACAACAACTGACTTTTCCAAACAATTTTTTTTTTGGAAAAGTTGATAATTTTTGTTAGTTGGACGATTGTGAAAAACTATTTTACATTATTTGACTAATTTGTCGAAAAATCGACATCCTTACGCTTTGATTCAACTTCTATACTTGAGATCGATTGTATGAGGATCGATTTTGTTTTTTTGTTTTTTTTGGCTGTGCTTAAGTTTTGTAAAATGTCTTATGCTTTTTTTAAGAGGATAAAACAGCTACTAGAAAAAAATTGGGTAATTTTTGTACTCAAATAAACTTTATATATATATCTGTGGATGAGATTTTACGTATTGTTAATTTGTTATTTTACATTTTTCAGATCAAATTTGAAGTTGGGTTTTCAAAGGAAAAATTTTGTAGCTAAGGTTCCAATGATTTCCCTATCTTCCATATGTTGAAAACTTAGAATGAATTAATTAATTTGTTCTAAAAGATGCATTTTTTTTTATCAATGTTTGATAATTGAACCTTGAAATTTTCAGAATGACTAAAATTTTAGGTTTTGGGTGTAATAATTTAAATAAAACGTACCTCTAGCCATTGTTAATCCAGAATCTAGTCTCACTCCAAATACAGGAAGACGAACACCCTGCATAAGCCTTCTAGTCTATATCATTTTCTTGATAATTACCTTATGATGATGCACAGGCAATTTACATAGACTAGACTAGGGATCTATACTAGAAAACTAATTAGAGTTGTATCCTACCATCAAGGAATCTGTATTCTAATTAGTTACTGAAGTAGAGTTAAACTCTTATCAC
>JBBYHM010000022.1:7875430-7891667 GCA_038381775.1 Adansonia rubrostipa | reverse complement strand
TAAGTTCATTTTGTACATTAGGAGATAAAAACGTTGCTAAACCACCTCAAAACTCATTTCAGTATTGCATCCAGAATTTAACTTAATAGAAAATATATTTTTTTCATCTAAATACATACTAATAGAGGAAAAAAAATTAAAGTTGATTCTAAGTGTTGAAGTAAAATGAGAAATGAAAAAAAAAAAAAAAATCTAAAATGCTTTAGCCTGCAAGAAATATAAAAATATACTCTCTCAAATCATGTTATTTGAATTCAGACGTAAGTATCCAATATGAGTACAAGTATAACATGAATACTTTAAATTTCTTCTTTTAAAAAAGTTTTTTCATGACTTTAAAAGATCCTCGAAGGATTATTATCGTATCCTCGTACTTATGTTTGAATAGACATTGATCACAGGTGTTAGACAGTTACTTAAAAAAAAAAAATGAAAAGTCGAAACACCAAAGCTATGGAAAAACAGTCTGCACAAGGATTTCATTAGGGATGCATACACTTTCAGTGTCAACCAGGGGAGTCCTGCAGTGGCAATGTCAAGTGAATTTAAAATTACATATAAAATTACTTGTCCCCACCTCCAAACATTCCCATCATGTCTTTGGCAGAACCCATTTGCTTCATCAGGTTCTGCAAGCCTCCCATACCGCCGATCTGCTTTAGCATCTGCGGAGGGAGGACCTTGCTCATGTGCTGCGCGTTCATGTTGCGCGACAAGGCACTCATGTCACCTTTCTTCGGGATTTTAAGCCCTTTCATCTTGCTCCATATCTTAGCAAGGCGTTTGTACTCCTCCATCATTTCCATTACCTCTCGAATATGTCGACCGGATCCCCGTGCTATCCGCATCATCCTCGACTCGTTCATGAGCTTTGGGTTTGAACTATCCAACTCTGCAACAAATTATCGACCAAAAACACGTGAAAAACTAGTGATCCTATTAATATGCTAGACTGATTACATGTCTCAAGAAATTGAGTAAAGCTGAGCTTTCTCTTGCCTTCATTCGTCATTGAGTCCATCATGGTCATGTAGCGCTTGATCTTTGCCTGGCTTTCTTTCTCACGGCCTTTCGGCATTAGTTCAGCACTAAATCCCGGAAGCATTGAGAAAACCTGCAGAAAGCAACCGAAGCACATTATTAGTATAAAGTTACCATGAATCAATCACTATCCAAGAGCCTACATTAAATTATGAGCCCCTAATGTAAACACTTAAAATCAATTGTGAAAATATCTGACATAAAAAATGCATAGAAATTAAGAGTTTGCAAAATGGGAATTTTTAATTAATATATCTCCAAAAAACTAAGACAGGTGTAAACCACCAAAATAAACATTCAGCCATCAGCTTTCAAATATATGAGCAGTTGAAATGCAACATGGCAAACTTAGTAAAAGCCACACTTGTTTAAACAAAAAGGCCCAGCTTCAAAACTAAAAAGAAAATGCAGCAGAATACTGACGAACATTCAAAGAGAGTTGTTAACAATAACCTGCCCAATTGGACCCATTTTGAGTATGTTCTGGAATTGCTCATACATAATCCTTAAGGTAAAGTTCCCTTCTGAAAGCTTTTGGAGAAGCTCAGGTTGTTGATCCATGGGAACAACTTCCTGAATTTTGTCCATGAATCCAGACAAGTCACCCATGCCTATTTGGAAACATAAGCACATCAATAATGTTTCAAACAATTATCACCATTTTGGAACTCATTTCTGTTAGAAGAATATATAACAGTAAAAGGAGATGCATACCTAAAAGACGGCTTACAAACGGTTTAACATCGAAAACTTCGAACTCATCCATGTGCTCTCCAGTTCCTATAAATATGACTGGACTCTTAGTTGCAGCAACGCTGGCATAAGCCACGTATGGAGAAAAGTAAGAAACACACATAATGAGAACTAAAACTAACGCCTATGCAACTACTATCTCGAGTAGATATATGAAATGAAGGCAAGAACAATCATAATACTTACGCACTGAGAGCGCCACCACCCTTTGCATGGCCATCCATTTTCGTAACAATAACCGCACCAACTGCAACACTTTGTTTAAATGCTTGAGCCTGATCAAAGGCAGCTTGACCTATACTACTATCCATAACAAAAATAACAAGATCTGGTTTCTGGAACATACAGGAAAAGAAAAAAAATAATTAGTGGATATTAGCCTCAATTACCCTGAAAAAAATGATTATCTCAAATCTGGATAATACCGTTGCTTCAGAAACTTGACGCATTTCCTCGAACAGAGCAGCCTCCTGTTTATGGCGCCCACTGGTATCAACAATTATAAGATCACAGTTTTCCTTCTTAAACCTCTCAACACCTTCCACAGCAATTTTCACAGGATCTGACTCCATGTAGCTGCAGATATAGCAGAAAACATTATTTGAAATATTAAGGCACATTGAAGTGATGAATACACTACAAAGATATTCTCTGGAGTTAAAATCCACATCTGGAATCAAGATCACAAATCAACATTATATATTCCAGAAATTCAATTAAATTCATTTAAATCTAACGGGATGGAAGGAATAAAGGGCATTTCATGCAAGTCCGATACTAACCTGCATGGCAGGATGCAATAGGAATACATGGAAATTTGTTCGAAATATATTACTTATTCAAGAAATATAAAAGCAAACTAGCTAAATACATATCACGCAACTATTTTCATATTCCCCTCTCATACCCTTTGTGCATTTAAAAAACATTCTAGTAATTAGCTACATGCCTTATACCATTGTTGAAAATTACCTAGAGTCAACATTATTCTCTTTTCACACCCCACTCTAACAATTAAAAAACTTCAAACAATAAACTACCATTAAGTGAAACAAAAAGTCAATTCAGATTCTAAATTTTCATATGCAGCAACAAAAAATGAATGGAAAAGAAGAAAGCACCTCCCATAAAATGGAATCTTAGCTTTAGTAGCATTCTGCTTCAACTGATCAAAAGCACCAGCTCTGAATGTATCAGCGCAGACTAGAGCTGGTTTCCAACCTTTTTTCTGATGATAATATGCATATTTTGTGCAAGTTGTTGTTTTCCCAGACCCTGAAAATGTTAAGAAAACAGACATTGACAGAAAAATTCAGGTCTTCCGAACAATGTTAACTAAGCAAAACATTTGACAAATAACAAGACATTTCAGAAAAATGGGAAAAGCCAGTTCTCGCTACCATTTGTACCATAAGTATATCTACATGAAGATGTAAAAGCAAATCTCACCCTGTAAACCGACGAACATCACAACACTTGTTTTCCCTTTCTTTGGAGTGAAAGATGGCTTCCCAGGATCCAACATCTTACAAAGCTCATTAAAAATTGCCTACAATTGAAAACAAATCCTTTTAAGAAATCAAATATCATTGCAATACAAGAAGTAAAGCTTGAATCAAACCCTTTTCTTTTGCAAGATGTTGGATTAAAATTTTCACATTAAAAAAAAAAAAAAAGCAAAGCGCCAAAAATATCATAAAAGCGGACGAAAAGAAAACTCAGAACTTCCAAGGAATCTCATTAATTTTAGCAAAGAATTAAGATGCATAATAAGATCGCGAAAGAAATGAAAAGGAAATTCTCAGAATTTACCAAATAATTCATATTTTTCACTTACAATTTCATAAAATTAATCAAAATATTAAGATTAAAATTTTTTTAAAAAAAAAACTCAATCATATTTCAACTTCACAGAATTCTCAATTCGAAGAAAAAAAAGCAGAAATTATTCCTCAAACTAGAATACCTGTTGGATGATTTTGCGCTTGTTATGACCGGCGGCTAGATCATCGAGATTGACGATCTTCTTAATATTAGTTTGCATATCACGAACGAGCTTGAATTGAACATCGGATTGAAGCAGAGCTCTCGTGATTTCGTTAAGGCACTCGTTTAAAACCTTCTCGTCGATTATCGTCGCATTGCTCATCTGCTGTATCGCCCGGGAGATGCTCCCCCCTAATTGTGCTAACACCATTTTCGCTTTATTTTTCTTGAGAAAATCAAAGACACTTTTTTCTTTTCCTTTCCTGACAATCTTAGGGTTTTTTTTATCTTTTGAGAAATCTGATTCTGAATTTTGACGGAGGGGAAGAGAACTTTGTATGGGGTAATTCAAGTTCGGAGAAAAACGGTAACCGAAAAATGATTTTTCGGGCCGGGTTTCGGGCCGAGGTTTTTGTTGAGTCTACACCCATGACCCAACTCCTGGTTTCCGCTCAGTTAGGTTTATCCCGTTAGGTCCTTAGGCTATTTAATTTAAAAGGCAAAAAAATAAAATTTGCCATCAAAAGTTAAAAAAAAAAGGAGTTAATTATACAAATGGCTCATATATTATATTATCTTTTGTAATTGAGTATTTGAAAAAATTTTATTGTAAATGAATATTTATACTGTAATTATGTAAAATACGCAAATACTTTATATTAACACTGTTGAATAAATATTGATGTGCACTTAATATCTAATGAGATCGTGATATATGATAAAAAATATCACATCATTCTTTTACAATCAAATGATATGTTAAATGCCACATTAATAGTTATTTAACGACAAAAGTCTAAGTACTTATTTTGACCAAAATTTTTTTTAAGTACTCAATTAAAAAAAGTAATAAAAGATTAACCCAAAAAGAAAATTATCTTCAAATTAAACTAATTTAATATAAATGATCCTTTTAATTTTTTCCCAAATGTTATGCTACTAAAATTCAAATTTTAACATTAATATATTTAAAATTAAACATTTATATAATATTTATTTTTCAGTAACATATCAAACAATCTTTGACTTTTTGTAGTAAGTTTATAAGCCTCTAGACATGTTTAATCTATTTATTATTCACTTTCGAATATGATTTAGATAATAAAACCTGTCAGATATTCAAACCGTTAAATATTTGAC
This sequence comes from Adansonia rubrostipa, assembly GCA_038381775.1. Lineage (NCBI taxonomy): Eukaryota > Viridiplantae > Streptophyta > Magnoliopsida > Malvales > Malvaceae > Adansonia > Adansonia rubrostipa. The sequence continues at coordinate 7,886,747 of JBBYHM010000022.1, read as the reverse complement.
TTCATTGACAAATCTCAAATTTATATATCCAAATTCATTATCCATATAAATATAGTAAATATTTGACATTATTTGAACTTAAAAATTCGAATATCGAATATCTCATTATTCGTATCCGAATTCATTCTAAATTTGCCAGAAATAATAAATCTAAAAGCTAAATATGAAATTATTCAGAAGTCACAAAAAGCAGATCGGATAATGTAAAATAATAGGTTCAAGAAAACTGAAAGAGAATTAAGTTAATGAACCATTCCATATCCGAATCAAATCACAAGGATTATACTTAAGATTGAACATCATCAACTTCCAAGAAAAATGAAATATTAATACTAAATTTGCATAAAAAAATAAAAAGAATTTCCACAAGGACTAATTTGCAAATTGCAATTTTCTCAAATCTCTCTTCTTCTTCTTCTTCTTCTTCTTTTATTATTATTATTATTATTTTTTTTAAATAAGTGCAAGGGCCAATATGTTGAAAGCAAGACTAAAGAAACTGCATTTAGGAAAATAATAATCAAAGGCCAGGTTTTGGTCAGTTTGGGCTTTAAAGTAATCCAGAGACATGAGATTAGAGGTTGTCCCTTAGCCATTTAAGAGCACCATTTGCAACTGACCTGCAAATATTCACATTTTTAATGGTCAAAAAGTGCATAAAATTGGCAACTAACAAAGAAAATAGATGCAACGGGCAGTGACAAATTAATCTGTAGAACAAAATCACAGTTGAAATGAATTAAACATGAGAGAGTATCGACAAAGAGAGATTGGGTGCTGGTGATAAAATCAAAGAACAGTGAAAAAGACTCTGATACGTCTGGCTTTGATCAATTCTAGATCGAGAGAAATTTTACGAAGACGCTGGCTGTAATAGTTTTGTTGCATGACATGGTTTTACATCGAAAAGTGGCAAAACATGCAACAGGAAGGTACGGAGCATTGGATCACTGGGATTTTGAACCACTATCATACCCCATGCATCGACCTTGAAAGTCCATGCCCCAACCCCAAGGATTGAACACCATTGCAAGTTTCTTTCTATAACAGCTAATATATTGAGTCAATACTTCTTAAGAATATTGTGTGTGTGTGTGTGTGTGTATATATACATATATATTCAAAGCAGCACATGCATGAAGCAAGGCGAGCCTGTGAGAATGCATGAATGCAGCCACAGAAAGTAAGAGAGATTACCCTGCAATATCTTTTAACTTTGTCCACAGATCATTCTGGTTTGTTGCTTCTTTAGTTTTCTCTCCATCCGTACTACCCTTAGTTTCAGTAGTTTTGGCTGAACAAGTAAATATATATACTTAATCTGTGTAATCCCAACAATAAGCAACTAATACTGATGATTAACACATCATTGCTCTTGAAGAACATGAGAGACAGAATTGCAACTTTTGCATAGCCCAGATCCGTGACACTGATATGTTAGTATCAGAATGTATTTGACTACTAAATTTTGAAAGTTTTGGTCACATATAGCAGTGCATCTTGTCCAGTGCATATGAACAAAACCTCTTTTTTTTTTGCAAGGCAAAAGTAATTGCTTACCAGCAGGCTGAGTTCTAGGGCGAGTTCGCGAGCGACTGCTGGTTGTATTACCCAGAGAGGCAAGTTCCTCAAGCAGTTCTCGTTCATTGGCACTACAAATATAAGGAAGAATTACAGCATGAAAAAGCAATTAACCAATATGAATTATCAGACTTTTCATAATTGATCTACAACTGAAGGTACTTAATATGGTTCAGGAGGAACATCTACCAAAAATCACAACAATGTATTTAATTAACAATGCAGTTCGGCTATCCTATTTCCAAATGATTAAACACTAATAAAATCAATCTCTTACCTAATTCTATTTGGTATGGTAACTTTAATTGTGAATAAATGGTCACCACGTATAGATGGTTTGTTCAGCTTTGGTGCACCTTTCCTTGCAAGGACTAATACATCCCCTGGTTGAGTGCCCGGTGGAATCTGTAGATCGGTTACCCCTTCCACTGTTTTCACCTGTTTTAGTGACAAGGAATCAAATATTTGATAAAGTACACGATGTTGGTGAGGGGGAAATGGGAATATAGTTGCCACAAACAATACATATTAATATCATGTTAACAAGCCAAAATTCAGTAGATATAGCTATGTTACTTGGACTTGTGCGAGTGTCGGATACGAGTATGTGACCGATGAAGTTATGTTCAATCTTTTTCTAAATTTTTCCATGTATTAGGAGGGTCCTTAGAGGGTCCTATCCTATACTCCTGTCCGAAAATGTGTCAGACATAAGTACTTCAAGAAAAAATGAAGAGTCAGAACAACATAAAAGAAACCAGAAAACAGTTTCCTTAGGCATGCAGGGCAGTGATAAGACTTTGCCACAACAGTCCTTTTGGCATAATGCCATATGCCTGTCTCCCCAATTGAAGTTATTCGAGGTTTTGGTGCATTTTATGATGGCACCTTGAGAATATGATTTTGCAAGGGAGTGGATGACAGATAGGAATACGGTTGCACAGTAAACTAATGAAAAATAAAATACCGAAAAGAATCTTTAACCAAATAAGAACCAAACAATCCAAGAGAAAGTATGCAAATGCAGACTTTTACCACACATGAAATTGCTCTCCAAAATTGCGCATAAATATTGAAAACACACGCTTTTTCACTCGAAACATTTGCGTATCTTTAATTTATAATAATTAATAAGAAAAGTGAAGCATCAAGAATTTAATGCATGAATACATGATGACAGGAACAAAGAAAGAGTGAAGAACTACCTTGACAACAGACCCCAGTATGGCGTCAAGGTAACTAATGGACACTGTTGAGGAAAGATTTATGCCATCTCTTTGAATTCCCGGGACCTCTTTAACATCTAGATATGCATAAAGATCTCCTGGAGGACCGCTGCAAAAAACCAGAAAGTCTTTTATATTCAAGAACAAGGGAAATCAATAACAGATATTTCAATACATATATAATAGTAGAGTTAAATGTAAAGGAGTAAATGTCTAAGACCTAAGACTACAGTCTCTTTTGTCATTCTTAGTTCCCCAAAAGTAAGTTTTATTTCTTATTTAGAAAAATTTATCTAAAGGAATCAAGGAGAAGCAGCAGTATGAGACATGAAATACACTTCCCTGAATGTAATAACAAGAAATAATATTATGTTTGATAGATTTAATTATTAAAAAATATAAAAAAAACAATAGTTGAGAAGAAAAGGAAAGAAATAAAGTGGAATGATTAAAAAGCACAATATAAGAACACTTCTGTGACAATACTTCAACGAGAAAGAAAAAAAACCATCACCGCAGAATACATGCAGTAGAATCATAGTACAGTTGCAAAAAGTTAATCTCATTCCAACAGTCAAAGAATTTGAGAGAAGAAACCTCACTATCATCACAATTTAAAGCAAACTTCACCATTCTTGACCTCAAAATGTAAGACTGGAAAGGAGTGATAAGCAAAAATTCAATCAAAGTTCCCCTCCCTATTAAGATTCAATATAACATGAACCGGCTGTCATGATGTAAGATACACGTTTTAGCTTATATTTTAACATCCTGCAGATAACCACTAGTTCTCTAATTTTACAATACAGCCAGTTAACTACTGTTACACTCTAAAATTCCAAAACAAATTAAAATCTAAATCTGCCAAGAAACCTAGCTGCAACTTTCATATCAGGTCATTATGGCTGATTTGAAATAGGCTTATATATATATATATATATATTCAATAATATATTTTAGGGTCCGCTTAACGGGTATAGGCACCGGTTAAGGACCTTAAACTTTCCATTTAGGAATTTTTTTTTTTTACATCTAATCAATCACTTTCATGAAATTCAATAAAATAATTACACTTATCTTTCCATTTTTGGAACCTTAATGGGTGCCTATAGGCATCCGTTAAACTTTCCCTTTAAAGGGCAAGAACCTACCTAATATAACTGAGAAATGGAACTTCAGAATGCAATCAGCTTTTAATACCAGAAGGCCTCATCAAGATTAGAGATACGATAAAAAGTTCATCCACATACCCTTTTGGTCCAGCATCACCCTCCCCTGCAACTCTGAGGATGCTGCCTGCACTAACCCCAGGAGGAACTTTGACTTTTATATTTTTCTTAACTCGTATACGTCCTTTACCAGAGCATTTCCGACAGTATTCAGAAATAACTTCACCATCCCCACCACAATTTGGACAAACAGAAACCTAAGATATTGCAATGGAGAAGCTATATAAGAAATAACTTATTTAAAAAAAAAAAAAATCATCAAACATAGGCTCTTGAGCAGAAACCAAGATCAGAAATGCAAACCATAAGAAAAAAGAATAATCAAATCATTATATTTAAAGACATGATTGCTTCCTTATCTAGGAGCCAAATTAAAAACTTCCTATATTCAATAAAAATATTATTACTGTTCAATGCCTCCTTTGATCTTTCTGTTCTGCACTGAAAAATTCCAAGGTGATCAAGAGTCCAAGGAACAAGAAAAATTCCAATTACCTGTGAAAACAAGCCAAAGGGTGTCTGCTCAGTCCTCATAACTTGACCCCTTCCACCACAAGTTGAGCATATCCTCATCTTTGACCCAACCTTTGCTCCAGTCCCAAGACAAACTTCACATGTTTCTAAATGGGAAAGCTCAAATTCCTTTTCAGCTCCAAAAATAGCCTCCGAAAATTCTAAAGTAATGTCATAACTGAAAAAATTTGAATTATCAGAACAATATTGATTATAGAGGCCTTTGAACAATGATATACAGATGGATAGATACCAAAAAACAAAAACATAATAAAAAAATTGATATATGATTAACATTATTAGAAAGCAAGGGCTCAACTAACATATATGATATTTTCTTCATGATCAAACTTATGAGACATATGTAATGCTTATCAAGAAGAGCACTGTTATTTAGGCAAGTGATAAGGATGATGGGGTGGGCTTTAGTTGGAGATATTAGGTTTCACTTGTAGTATTCTTTCTGGTATTAAGAAAAAAAAAAGGAAAGAAAAGACCAGAGAAAAGCATGATTTAAGCATAAAATGAAAACAATCAAATGATTAGAAAATCAAATATCGGAAATAGACAATTGCTTAGTGAAAGAGTAGGGCTACCCATTTAGTGTGGCCTAATTATAAGACCTAAGAACAGATAACAAGATAATTAGTCAACATATAACTAAGTAACATTGATGCAGGCACAAAAGAAACACGCAAGATACCATAGATATGTTCAGAAAATTTTTGGAAATTCTTTTTTAAGTTAACCATCTTTTGTGGTAAATAGAATTACTTAACCAATGCTTATATTATCTCCAATGGGAACACAAGTAAATATCAAACAAGAAAGGCTTATTTTCCACGTTATGCATGAAAGTTATGCCAAGGCTATTCTGTATTCTCAATACATCAGATGACAATATCAAATTGATTTGTCTTAGGAAAACCATTATACGAGGCATGTTACCCCTTGCTAGACTCAATATCACACCCTGCACTCTAGTTAATAACGTTCTAGTTTTTCAGTAGGATACCAGGCGTTCAGGTTCACCACGTTCATTTCACAATTAGAGCTGGTTATCATTAGTAATAAATTTAAAATCCAAAACTACCAAATACCACCACTGGCAGCATCTCCACCCCCCCCCCCCCCCAAAAAAAAAAGATGAAAGAAAAGAAAAAAAAAAAGTGTGATCACACAGGAGAAGAAAACAATCTCAGCAAGCACAAGAAATGCTGCAGAAATAAAGAAGCTCATTGAGCAACAGATAAGTAAACAGTGTTAGGTGAGGTCAATCTCTTATAGATCAAAAACGATATCCAGATGACTGTGGCCAAGCTTAATGGACATACTAAAGCAATCAGTGAATCGACAATCACTATAACGAAAGTGAATGGCCAAGGACCAGTACTTATCATCAACACAATCAAATACATATCTCAACTTACCGTATATCGTCACCTTTAGTAACTGTACTACGACGGCTTGTTCTGAATCCAGTTTGGTCCATGCCAGGAAAACCACCCATACTTGGTCCAAAGAATGTCTCAAAGAGATCAAAGGGATTAGTCTGCAGGAGAAGAAAAATACTTCGTAAATTGTACTTAGACAGCTATCTAGAGTTGCTGGTGCTGCCTAGGATAACTGCACACTAGCTCATAGATCATCAATCACAACTTTCCACAAAACGACAGGTGCATAAATGTTTCATTTCCCCACCTAATGTGAACTCACAATCAAAGAACCTAGACATAGAGTAAACTACGCCCAAAAAAAATCACTGCTTAGAGGTATACACGGGTTACAAATTGGCATGTGAGAGGCAATAATGACTCAGACAGCCAAGCTGAAAAAAATAATTTTCGCATAATGATTATTTGAACTCCACATTCAAAGTGGCATTATTCTTATGCTCAGACAACCAAATATTTAGGATTGAATAATCAAACAGGTACTTTGCTGTCCAAACATATCTTTCAGTGAAGTAATCAACAAAGCAAAGCATGTCTAAACTTCCAAGCATAAGCCAGATATCCCTTGCCATTATGAGTACGATTTAGCTTAATTTAAAAACACACACAGACACACACATACTAAACGCATACCGTATAAGCACTGGACTGTCCCCCTACTGCACTCTTGACTCCAGCTTCACCATATTGATCATACAAAGCTCTCTTTTTATCATCTGATAACACCTGACAATGTTGCACTTCATTGTTCACAAAACAACATGATGAATGGATGTGAACATGGTAATTTACTTTTACACAAAGAAACCTCTAGGAAAGAAAATTTGCAACACTTCATGCTCCACGAATTGAAATGTCATTTACAGAGAAAGGAATAAAACAATCATGTTGATCGACATGATAAATATCATTACCTTTATATGCCATCATATGATAAATAAGAGAAGTTGTATCTTAACATATCAAGGCAAGTTAAATCAATATCAGCAATGCATTTTGATATAGAAGATACCAACACACATGAAGTACAATTAAGCAACTTGAAATCATAATAAACCTTTTAATTTCCCTGTTCAAAGAAGAGTTTATGTTACATGTTTTTTATCAAATCTCAAGGATGAAATGGTGCAGTTTAGTTTGTGGGCACAAGAAAATTCCGGATAATCTTTCAACGGGCTTTACATCCAATTCCTCCTTTATCTGGATTCTGAAATTGTTTAAGTTTGAGAGGACTTAATGGGGATCCTAAATGAGTTAGGCCTAGATGTCTCACCTAAAAGGTAAATAACAGCTTGACACATCATTGATCACAAATTACAATAAAAAATAAGAAAGTTGGTATTCACTGTCCTTTCAATCTAAATCGTCAATGCTAAACAAAATTAACGCGTCTGAGTCTAAACATTTTGTGCGTACCTCATATGCAGCACTAATCTCCTTAAACTTCTCAGTGGCTCCTGGTTCCTTATTGACATCAGGATGATACTTCAAATTAAGATGAAAAGTTACAATGTCAGGACACAGGATTACCAAGACAAATAAAGCAAAAGTAAACAAATAGACAATTAATCAGTGTAGACAGTGCCAATACAAAGTAGCTTCAAATTTATACGCTTTACTAAGAGAAATGAAACAAAAGTAAACAAATGAACATTCATCAGTGCACACAGTAGTAGCTTCAAATTTACACGAGTAACTCATAGTGATGTTGAGTTCACAAATTTGCAAACTTAGTATCACTGGAATAATCCATGATCTGTTACAGTTTAATCACCCAAGGAATGCAGAGAAGAGGTTTCTGCCAAAATGAAATGAACAAGACAAACAAAGGAACAATCAAATATCTTGCCACTTTTTTGTTTCTTTTTCATCATAAAGACTTGAAACAACAAAATAACATTATCCTATTCTTAAAATTTCCTTTTATTACATTTTGTAAGGCCTAAAATCTGCAACCCAAACATTCCTTCATATCCACTAATTCCAACAGTTAAAACTTGAGCTTTAGGCTCTCGGCTCCGACTTTTGGGTTCTGGTGGGGAAATTGCCTCGTTTTCATAACTCAAGACCTAAGTAACGAGCTTTCATATGTAACCAAAATAGAGGGGATAGGGGGACGCCTTTCCTTATCTTATCCAAAACACCGATCTTCTTGACGTAAGGATAACTATTTCAACAAGAAAACAGACCAGAAAGCAAAAGCCAGAAAGGAAATGCAAAAATAATAAACGAAATTATAATTTTTTTTTTTTTAAAAAAAGGGAACACCAACAACTGAATTAAGTGAAGTACCTGACGAGCTAATCTACGATAAGCGGCCTTAATTTCTTTACCGGATGCTGATTTGGGTATTCCAAGCGTAGCATAATAATCCCCAGAGGCAGCCACCACCACCACCCTCCCAAAACGGTGAGTACCGCCACCAGCCCTACCATTATTCAATCTCCAATAACATGTCGAAGAAGAAGGGAAACTCACACAAGCAAAGCTGTCGTGAGACCTGAGACGGGTCCCACCATTGAAGAAAACAGAACAACAAGAAGAAGAACAACAAGATTGGTAAGCGTTGGAAGGGCGTTCAGTTGGGAAGCTAAGAGATGAAGGGAGTAGAGATAGAGATAGAGAACTAGTAGCAGCCATGAAAAAAAAGACCCCCCCAAAACAAAACAAAAATTTCTGTTTTGTTTTGAAAGTGTTCGATTAAATTGGGCTCTAATAAGAGAAAATCTTGGGTTTGATCTTGTTGTTCATGTTTGGTTGAGCTATCATGACTCAAACAAAGCAGCAAAAAGAGAGAAATTGAGAGTGAAGGAAATGATGAGGGTACAGCCAGAAAAGATTGGATTTGTTTGTGGTTGCTACTTGCAGCTTTATTTTCGTAAGAACACGTTTTTTAATACCACGCCTTATAATTGATATACATATATTTTTTTATTATTTAATTACATAATAATTATATTTAAAATATTTTATATTTATATAAATTATAATATATTATTAATTTATTTTATATAAATTATAAATTATTTATATATTTATATAATATTTATATTTTTTTTATTTCCGTTTTTACTTTTCTCTTTCTCATATTCAACATGAGAAAAGGGAAAATTTTTTATGCAAAGGAGAAAAAAAAATGTACTTTTGTAGACTTTATTTGCATGAAAAGAAAATGGTAAAATTATGAGAACAAAGTTTATTTGTTTATAAATATATGGTAAAAAAATTTTTTTTTTTTTAAAAAGGGTAAGCAAAAATTTTTAACTTCCTATGGTGTGTTACTGAACTGAAATTATTACAAGAGTAGTTTATTATCTTCTTGTTTTTGGTAACCATAGATAAACAAAAAGGGGTAGTCAACAATTTAATTAGGTAAATTACAAAGTTCATTTTTTTTGTCTACTTATAATTAATTAAGTCATTATTATCACATAACAGGGTTTTTCGTACACAAAATAAAGAAATATGTTGCCAGGTTCAGTAATATTTTTTTTTAAGGGGTAAAAACTCGTATTAAATATACTGAAGAGCAATATTAGAATTTATCAATATCCCTCCAATTTTATTAAATTTTCTTCTTATATTCATTTTTATTTTTTAAATAATGAAACTGATAGTATGTGTTTTATTCCCAAAAAATATAAAAAATTATATTTTAATTAATTTTTTATTTTCTTAAAACTACTACATATTCCATTTTTACATTTTTTAATTTTCTAATATATTCTAAAAAAAGTATATTTACTTTGCTTGTAAAGTTAAAAATACGATGAGATGAGATATAAGCACGTTGTGAGAATCCAACGACAACAAATATTTATGTATACAGACACACAAAATATAGAAATAGAATTAAATGGATTCACTTTGAATTTGAAATTATAAATTTGTTATTTCTTTTAACAAACTGGATTAAAAAAGCGCTGAGAGCACAGCATATTGCCGAGCTAATTCTATGGTCATTTAAGCTAAAAAAACCACTATCATCTTCTATGCCATGCTCCATGTTATTAACATCTTACTTTTTAGAAGATGTCCGGATTGAAACGTCCTGGGATGGAGTTGCTTTGCTGTGCCTGCTTCAAATGCATTGCCAAGGCATAGTTATTTACCTGCAAAACCACATGATGGATGGATGGATTCGTTAATAGATCCTATTATGTAAGCATATCTATGTTACTCCGACTCCATTTTTTTCCTAAGTATACGTGTTTGACACCCACGTCCGATACATTTTTGGACATAGGTATGGGGAAAAACTTTAAAAAATTGAATATACTTGCATCGGACTTACAACTGTTTCTGACACTTTAACAGAGGCATAGCATAATCACACTATCATGTTAGAGGACAAAAGTTTCAAGTAAAAGAATGGGTTGAGAAAGATTTTTGTGATTTCGGACCTCCAGATTTCGCAACTGTTCCTGATACTGGGAGACCAACTGCTTCAAGTGTTGCAGCTCGTGGTTTTTGTCCTGATACTCCTTTTGACGTTCGTGCTGGATAGCCACGGCACGCTTTAGGACTGTGTTTTCTTGAATCAATACTTGAATCTGTTCCTTTAACATGATATTTTCCTGACAACAAAATTACAATCAACTCAAGTCAACAATGTGATGTTTACCGGCTTCAAAGCAACGCAAAGACAACATAAATATCCAACAAGAAAACAATGTTCGATTTTCATGGATACAGAGAAAAGGTCAGGAAAAAAACCTATAGAATACAGAGCACTTATCGTTTTTCAAGATGTGATTTTAGGAATTGGGATCCTATAAAATACAGAGACCTTATCCTTTTTCAAGATGCGAATTTGGGAATTGGGATCCTATCATATCATCTAACTCAAACCTCCATAGCACTGCTCCTCCCATCTAACTTCCAAATTTGAGTTTCGAAACCACACTTCAAACCATTGTCTTTGATTTCTCACCTCAAAACCATTCTCACTCGAGAAAGAAAATAAAAAAGTAACTCAATGCACTCATTTTCACATCCAACTTCCAAATTCCAATTTTTGAAACCACAATTGAAACCATTGTCTATGATTTTGCATATCAAACTCACTCACGAATAAAATCAAAAAGTAACTCACTCTCAATCTGATCTCTCTCTCATCTCACTCGGCTGGTCTTTGATTTCTCTTGGCTTGTCTCTCAACTTTCACAAATGAACTTACTTTTAATCTCTAAGGTGAAGTATTGAAAGCTGAAAACTTTTGTTTTTGTAGTACTTTCTTTGTTTCCAGCTTTCATTTTCAGTTACCATTTTATTTTCTGTTTGGAAAATATATATACATATATATATATATATA
>JBBYHM010000022.1:7803792-7829713 GCA_038381775.1 Adansonia rubrostipa | reverse complement strand
TTTTTTTAAAATTACTTTTTATTATATTCAAATAAATACTTCTTTTCCTTTGATTTGTATTTAAATAATTTTTTTTTCAAATTAAAAATTATTTTATATTAAGAATTTATTTAAATATAAAATAAAGGTTAGGATTTATTATGGTGATAAGTTAGAGCTCAAAATTTATTTGAGTGTAAAAGTTAAAAAGTTTTATTTGAGCCTTATAAAAATATTGAATTTATAAATAAAGTGATAGAGTTGGAATTTTTATTATTTTAACCTTGTGCAAGTAAAAAGCATTATTAAAAAATTAAATTAAATTAATCGATTAAATTAATTAAATAAAAAATTATTTTTTAGTCTGATTCGGTACATGTTATAAAATTGAAAGTTTAGAGAGTTAATGAAAAATCTATTGAACTGTTAAAAGTAGGTTAAAAATTTGGGAAAAAAACTAAAAAAACTAAGTTTTGGCTTATTTTTAATATTTTATATAAAAAATTATTTTATTTAATAAAATTTAAATTTTTAACTCATTAAATTTTTATTAAAAATTACACATTTTAACTAAATATATATTATTTTTTAAAATTTTTATTTAATATTTAAAATTTTTTAATTAAATAATTCGATTCGATCTACATTTAAAAACCTTACTTATTTAATGTTCAATTAGTTTTTAAACATCGGTAAGAGAGACTTTGCGTTTGTTCTTCTATTTTTCCCAGTAAAATTATATATTTTAAGAAAGAAAATAAAAAAGTCCTATATATTGTTTTTGTCTTAAATATTACTAATAAATTTTCCCTTTTCCTTAAAAATAGGGACAGGCTTTATTATTCACAAGCTCACGGTCACGGACCAACAAAAACTGAAGGAAACCAACAAAAGCAATCTTGGCATCGAAGAACCCTTCTTTTTATTATTATTATTATTATTATTATTATTATTATTATTTTATTTTTATCAAATTCAAAAACTAAAAACTTCCGATCATAGATTCTTTGTTAAGATTCTCGTCTTAGCTAATTCAGTAAAACTTACACCGCTTCTCGTCAATTTTTTTAAACAGATTTAAAAAGAAATAAATTAAAATATTACTATATGAATATTTCGTATTTGATCCGGAGTTCCTCTCTTCCTTGCTAAATCTTCCTCTTCTGGATAATCCCTAGCTGTCAAGGTACTTTCGAAATCTAGGGTTTTTTTTTTTTTTATGTTATGATTTGATTTAGTAATCCAATCATTTATTGGCTTAATTAGTCGGCGGCTGTGATTAAAACTTCTTCACTCCCATCTGGGAGTTAATATCAGTTCATTCATTCGAGGTAAGCAAGGGAATATGCATATATATATTTGTTGCTGTTTTCTTTTTTTTTTTCCCCTTTATTATGCTTGAGTCTTGAGTTGGGATTTAATGGATTTTGCTCGTTATTGTCAATTTTATTTATATTATTATAGTTCTATTTAGTTTAACTCTAAGGCTATGGAGGGAACTAGGCTAATTTTTAGATACAATTTTAGATAATATCCTGATGCTTAACTTTTTCACTCTTATGCTGAATTATTCATGGTTTAATAGATGTTCAATCTCAGGGCTGCATAAAAATAAAATTGTTATGGCTTCTAGTGCATTAACAATCATGTTTAATCTAATTTGTTAAATTGTTATTCAGGCTTTAAAGTAAACGGTTATGATCGTTGGATTCAAATAATTGACTAGCTTTAGACATTGTCGAAAAAGTGAGCTTCTTAAGACCTAAAACCATTTTTAATCTGTTTTTTTTTTGCCCCCTGAGAATTTGTTTGTACATTGTTGTGATTAACTGGTTTTGTTCTGTGTTTCAGGATATATCAATGGCAGACCTAAAAGAGCGTCTGCTTCCACCGAAACCTCAATCGGCTATGAACCTTAGAGATGCTTCTTATCGAGCATCTGCTTCCGGACGCCAACCTTTCCAAGGCATGGATTTAATGGGGCTAAAGAAGCGGGGCCAAGGACTCCGATCTTGGATCCGTGTTGATACTTCTGGGAATTCCCAGGTCATTGAGGTTGACAAGTTCACTATGATGCGTAGATGTGATTTACCGGCCCGGGATCTACGGCTTCTTGATCCTTTGTTTGTTTACCCCTCGACAATCCTTGGTAGAGAGAAGGCTATTGTTGTAAATTTAGAGCAGATTCGGTGTATCATCACTGCTGATGAGGTTCTGCTCTTGAATTCCCTTGATAGCTATGTTTTGCAGTATGTTGTGGAGCTACAAAGGCGACTAACAAGTGGAGTAGGTGAGGTCTGGCAATCAGAAGGTCCTGAGTTGAACAGAAGAAGAAGCAGTAGGGGTTTTGACAATGCATATGGGAGCACATCCCCAGATTACTTGCCCTTTGAGTTTAGGGCTCTTGAAGTTGCTTTGGAAGCTGCATGTACGTTCCTTGATTCACAGGTGTGTGAAAGTGGCCTAGAACGTTTTATTGCGTTTGAATTAGATGAGGGATGATAAACAAATATCTGTATGTCTTAAGATGGACATTTTTAACTTGTTCAGAAACTCAAAACTTGTATCTGGAGGAAATTTATTTTCTGTCGAAGTCACAGTAAATAATAATTTTGTCCGTGGAAGAAGATGTCTTGAAAGTGGGATGACGTAATTAGATATTAATTTCAGATTTTTCATCAGCTCTCTTGAACTTTGTATCGGGATCGACCTTATATTCTGTCGTAGTAACAACATATCAGAGGGGAAAAAGCTTATTTAAACTACAGTTTTAATTGTCTATGGTATGAATGTGGAAAATTTTAGAATTTTACTATATCTTTTTGAGTGGAGACAGCAACTGAAAGAACCCATATTTTTGAGACCTTTCCTGTTAGAGAGAATCATGATCACCTTCATGGTGGATTCTTTAAGCGGGGCCTACTAATGTGGAAAGCCACTGCAGTAGTTGCTTGTACTAGCAAGAATCTTCTTATGTATAAGAATGAAAGGTTGAATAAACTGCGGTCAGAACTTTGACACTTGAAATCTGTGTAGCTTGAAATTGAATTAATTCAAAGAAGTAAACTTAAATATGCATTCTTACTGTGAACGTTCCTGCCTAGGCAGGTCACTTGGAAGGAGGCAGCTAATTGCCAATACTGAACTGCTAGGATATGGTACCACCCTGTATCTTCTGTTTGTTATTTTCTTGAATCTTGGAATTTGGATGAATTGGATAGCATTCATATATTTTTGTATTTTTTAAAATAAATTTGTTTATTTTGTCCCAGCCAACTGTGCTATAAGTCAGTTCCTCTATGATATCCAGTTTTAAGCCCTCCCAAGGGTTTATTACATGTGAAGAAGAAAAAGGATTTTAGCAATCTTGGTGGATGCAGGGGTATTATCAGATGAAAATGTGTGGATTTGCACTGATAATTGAACTATCAAAGTTTTGCATTTTAACTGTCCCATTTTTAGGAATTATCACTTTTTTTACCGTCAATATTTTCTGTTGTTTGCATTTGATTACTTTTGAGCAAGTTTGTAACTCATTTGATGTTCTAAAGGCAGCAGAATTGGAAATTGAAGCATATCCACTACTAGATGAGCTTACGTCAAAGATCAGTACGTTAAACCTGGAGCGTGTCCGCAGATTGAAGAGCAGACTTGTTGCTTTGACTAGAAGAGTTCAGAAGGTATGAAGTATTTCCTTCTCTCTCTCTCTCTCTCTCTCTCTCTCTTTGGCAGGTAAATGAAAAGCCTTGCATTTTCCGACACTTTCCCACTCTTTGGTATTTACTTAGGTTAGAGATGAGATAGAGCAGCTAATGGATGATGACGGAGATATGGCGGAAATGTATCTTACTGAGAAGAAGAGAAGGATGGAGTCATCATTCTATGGTGATCAATCTCTGATGGGATTCAAATCAAATGATGGATTCTCTGCTTCTGCTCCAGTATCTCCGGTTTCTTCACCCCCAGAATTACGCAGGCTGGAGAAAAGCTTGAGCATTGCAAGGAGCCGCCATGAGAGCATGAGGAGTTCAGAGAGCACTACAGAAAGTATTGAAGAGCTTGAGATGTTACTGGAAGCATACTTTGTTCTCATTGATAGCACCCTAAATAAGTTGACTTCGGTATGTAGATCAATTATTGTGGTCTAAATCCTTTTCATCTTCCCTTCTCTTGGAATGGGTGCAATATTGTTTTCTTCTTGTTTCAGTTGAAGGAATACATTGATGACACAGAGGATTTCATCAACATTCAGCTGGTATGTTATTTTTCCTCATTGATAGAAAAGTTTGTTACGTAAGTATTTTCTACGAACCTAAAGTGAAGAAGATAAAAATTTAAAGCCCTGTTCGGATGCACGGTGCGATTATAGTCCCAACCACCACACTGGCACTGTGCATCCAAATGGTTCGAAGTGATACATTGATTCTTTGAATGGCTACTAATTAGCAATTTTTTCTTTTGACAATTGCTTAGAATGGAAAATTTAATAGGATGAAAGCATGGGATCTTTTCCAAGTTTATAATGACGTTAAGAACATGATTGCAGGGCCTAGAATCCAACTATATTCTCAAAAACTAGCCTGTCCTCTTTCTCTCTTCATCTTTTTTGATGCTTCACTGGTTCCCTCTCGCCCCTGCTTCATTGCTGCTACTGATGATGTCTTCCTTTGTAGTAGTTTTAGATAGAGAAGTTATGATTTCTGATAATCCTGTGGGTTTTATCTTTGAATTGTGCGAATTTGCCAGAAAGCACACGACTTTTTGATATTTATGGAAAAACTTTGTCTTGCAGGATAATGTTCGAAACCAGCTTATCCAATTCGAACTGCTACTCACAACTGCCACGTTTGTTGTTGCCATTTTCGGGGTCGTTGCCGGAATCTTTGGCATGAACTTCTCGATACCTATGTTTGATGACCCCGGTGCATTTAAATGGGTCCTCATAGTGACCGGGGTTTGCGGGGTCATCATATTTTGTGCATTCGTCTGTTTCTTCAAGTACAGAAGACTTATGCCGCTATAAAAAAAAGGGAAACAAAGGAATTGAAAACAGTACTTTTTCCATCATTGTTGGTACCAGTTAAGTTTGCCTGTAATGTATATGGGAATGAGAGAAAACCCAAAAGATGGCTCTCATTTTCAGAGTCCATTCTTTTCTCGCAGTCGAACCGCAATTGTACCATTAGATTCTTGGAGAAAGAAAGAAGACAATGGCAGCAAAAATTTAAAGGCTTATTGATGCATCAAAGTTGTATTTAAACGAACCCCAGATTACCAACAAGGTCTTTATCTTTGATAACGAAGAGATTCTCAATTTTCAGATCTCATGTTAAATTTTGCACAATAATTTTCGTTTCATATTAGATTTTTTTAACCCAACTCAAAATAGTAGTAATTCACTAATGAAAATGATTTTTTATTTAAACTTAATTCTAACTAAAAGTTAGCAAAAATTTCCACTAGAAATCAGAGACAACCATTTGTTTTTTTAAATTTGAGGGTTAGTTTGGAGTTGTCACTATTTGAATAAAAACGTAATTGCAAGTGTTTTGTCACTGTGACTAAAAGATTCTTGGGATAAATTTAATCATCACTCAATCAAGAGGTTGTTGCAGGTCTTTTGTCAAATTGACTAAAAGGTTCTTGAGATAAGTCTAATTGTCACTCGATCAAGACGTTATCGGTGATGAGAGACAAATTAGAAATTAGTTGCAAATTAGCTGTGCGGAAAATGTTGGAATCGAGAGCAAAGTCAATCCCTCTGCAAAGGCCGATGACACCCATGTATCAGTTGATATAGGCAAGTTTTGTCCAAGTTATATGATTTTATTGATAGTAAATAATTAAAATATAATACAATATAAATATATATTTTTAAAATATATATAAAATAAATTATTAATATTATTAAATTTATAAAAAAGATAGACCAAGGCCTAATATGAGGCCCAACAGACAAGTTCTCCAACCCAACAAATGAGATTAATGAGGTAAGTATTAAATGAGCTAAAAATGATCACATTATTTTACACCTTGGTAACAGCATGAGTCCTGTCACTTATGTTGAGGGCTCTAAACCTTAAAGAACAGTTTGCCAGTTCCTCATACTATGCCTGGAGACTCAAGCCGCACGTGGCTCATCACAAGCTCACCCTTGAAGGTATAATAGCCCAGCAAAGAGAAAATCGAAGTAAGCCCTTTCAACCCTATTGTTACTCTATCAATTTCTCCCTCGAGTATTAATTTAAATATCAAAATATATTTCAGAAGTAAAATTTTTGAGTCCCTGTCACCACCACAATTGAGCTTTCTCAAAAAAAAAGACTTAAATAAATATATTAAAATTAATATAAATATATATTATTTTAAAATTAGTTATAACACAACAAAATATAAATAAATAATATAACTGCACTAATTGCCAAATAGATAAACATAAATCTCTGTCTTCAATTGCGCAACCAAGTCCAACTTTCCATGTAAATCCATTATCACCATACATGTGTATATATCCCTCTACAAATCACCAGCAGCTAAAACTAGCTAGCTGCAGGCGGCAACCACATTGAGCTCAATTCTTTTTTAAATTTGAAACCGAATTCGATATAGCTATTTATTTTCTCCCTGTTTGTTTCTACGGATCATAAATATCCGATTCCTTCTTTAATTAAATCTATGGTCAAATTTTACATATACTAAAGTGCTATCATCACAATATTGTTGAAATGTGACAAAGATTAGGGTATTTTAGTTGGGAGGTGGGAGGGGTTTCCCATATTTAATTAATTAATTTCCTCAAGTTAAAATTAGTTACTTTAGTACATGTTTATAATTAGCCAGGTTTAGTCTTCTAATTTTACGTGACGAGATAGAGCTTAGAATTATAGTGGCCATATCGGTAGGGGTTAAGGGATAGGGAGAGTTCAACTTAGGCCAATCGACTTCCCCAAGTTGCGCATTGATTGTTATCATCATCATATGACAGACAGCTCACTGAAATAAAAGTTCAAAATTTATTTACAAAAATATTGAAATGGCGAGTCAAGAATAGACATCTTTATTGTGTTTCAAATCCTGGGTTTTTGACTATTACTCCTTAGCTCACGTTAATTAAAAAAAAATAATAAAGGAAGAATGGCTTTGAAGATCGCCACACACATCTTTTAGGAGCAGGAAGAGTCAAGCCTTTTCGAAGTTCAGCAAAGGTATTACTCCAGCATCCAATATATATATAGGTATTTTAATCTCTGTCAAGGTCGACTCAAGCATCCAATATATATATATATATATATATGATCGCTGACGAAGTAGTAAGTGCATATACTTCTACCTAAAACAAACAAAGAAAATGCTAATCCTATGTTTAGCTTGAAGTTAATAAAGAAAAGTAAAGGAGTGATTTTGAAAGAAAAGAAAGTAAACGATATTTCATTAGATATTTAAAGTGAGTAAAAGGAAATAAAAGAAAGGGATTGATCACAACCTTTGTTTGATTAAGCAATGGAAAGAAAATGATATATTATATTAAACTCCTTTAGTTTTACCTTTTCCAAAATAAGATATTTTATTTATTATGTGAATAATTTTAAATTTAATTATCTGAAATATTTTTGAAAGTTAAAGGAAAAAAATTCAATTAAATTTTTTTTATAATTAATCTATAAAAAATTTGCATATTAAAAATAAATTTTACACAAAAAATATATAGTTTTTTCAAAATTAATCTATTAACAAGAAAATTCAAGAACTGAAATATTTATTATTAACATAAAATTAACTATAAAATTATATAATTATTAACATTTTCCTATAATTGTATGTGTTTTCTCATATTCTTTATCTATTTTTTTTAAAGAATTTGTGAAGTAATATCAAAATGAAAAAAAAAAAAACTAAACCCATCTATAAATTTAGAAAAATTATAGAAATCAAAGTTATTGACAAAAAAAAATTTATGAATTAGTTGTATAAGATTTAAACATTGTAGCATAAAAGTCCTTTTATTATTTGAAAGATTTTACTCTCTTCCTTTCTTCCGTTGAGGCAATTAAAAAGCAAACATGTTGAGAGAAAAGCAGGATTGCTTACTCTCCCTCCTTTCCTTTATTTTTATTTAAAATTGTTGTCAAACAATATATATATATATATATATATATATATCTTTACCTACCTTATTTTGCTTTCTTTTCCTCACTTCCTTTCCATCCAAACATAACGTAAGCAATGATGCCAATTGTTTCATGTTGTTACATATCAACAAATCCCCAATAAAGTAAACAACTTGGAAATTGAATTTGCATGCATATATATATATATATATATACATATATTAATGAGTTGACATAACATAGTTTATTGATAATTAATAGATTTATATATTAATATTATATCAAATATGAATATAAAGTTTTGTATTTATTCACAAGAAGAAAAAAAAAAAACTAAAGGACTGTAGTAGCAATTTGCTCGAGTCCAGAACTCTACATCATCAACCTTGTAACTTTGATAATTACTTTTTATTTTTTTTAATTTCAAAGCTTTAATATTAATAGATGCTTAGTAGCAGCCATATGCCTCAACCTCTGGAGTCCAAACAACCTTTGCGTTGGAGTTGCTAGAAACAGGCCAAGGCCTCCGATCTTGGGTTCAAATAGATAGGTATTTTAATTTCTGTCAAGTTCAGCTCACGTTTCTAATATATATATATCTGTCAACTTCAACTCAAGCGTCCAAAATATAAATATGTATAGTATACGATCGCTGACGTAGTAGTAAGTGCATGTATTTCTGCTTAAAATATGGTAATTGAATCCCTTCCCCTAAAACAAACAGAGAAAATACTAAGCAATGATGCCAATTGTTTCTTGTTGTTGCCTACCAACAAACCCCAATTGCTGTAAACAACTTGGAAATTGAAGTTGCATGCATATATATATATATATTAATGAAGTAATAGATTTATATATTAATAATAGATCAAATATATAAGTATAAAGTTTTGTATTTATTCAGAAAAGAAAAAAAATAAAAACTAAAGGGTCGCACTAGCCATTTGCTCGAGTCCAAAAACTCCACATCAGCTCTTGTAACTTTGATAATTACTTCTTATTTATTTTAATTCAATTAAAAAAAATCAAGATTGATGTGAAAGAAAAGGTAGTCTATGTCTATATCCAATAATTTCCCTGGAAAAAAAAAAAAATTAAGATCCTGAACAAAGACTTCAAATCCGCATTGCCAGTTCCCACATATTTCAAACCTTATATATATACGTATGCTTCGTCCAACCTTTGCATGATCAAGGAAGGCATGGATGTATTGGAGTTGCCAGAAACAGGCCAAGGTCTCCGATCTTGGATTCGTATAGATGCGTCTGGAAATACCCAAGTTATTGACATTGACAAGTTGACTATAATTCGTCGTTGTGGCATATCAGCTCGTGATCTACGGATTCTTGACCCTTTGTTTGTTTACCCCACCACCGTCCTCGGTAGAGAGAAGGCCATCGTCGTGAATTTCTAGACGATACGGTGTATTATCACTGCTGACGAGGTTCTGCTCCTGAACTCCCTTGACGAAAACGTCTTGCGGTATGTCATGGAGCTGCAGAAACAGCTTACAACAACCACTGCTGGCCTGGCTGAATTCAACCCAAAAATCAGTAATCCCTTTGAGTTTAGGGCTCTTGCTGTTGCTTTGAAAGTTGTTTCTAGCTCACTTGATCATCAGGTTCGTACAAATTAAGGAAAAAAAACTTCTCGTCGCTACAAAATTAAAGAATTTTAAAGATAATAGAAGACGATGATGGAAAAACGTCAAAAAACTTTGTAAAGATATAATTTTAGAAGAAAATAATGGTTAAAAACGATTTTTTATCTTTAAAATTTTTAAAATTAATTTTTTATTTTTAAAAAAATAATTATTAATCATTTTCGATTTCTTTAAATTTTGTAACATGAATAAATGACTAAATTAACAAATAAACTTTGTGAAAGTCTTACTTTAGTAAGCCTTAATTATTCTTCTAGTGCTAATATTGAGCCCCATTTTTTTTCTATCTTGTAATTTTGATTATTATTTGAGCAAAGTTAGTGACTGATTTGATGCTCCGAAGGCATCAGATTTAGAAATCGAAGCATATCCATTACTGGATGAGCTTACGTCCCAGATAAGTACCTTAAACTTGGAACGAGTTCGAAGATTAAAGAGCAAGCTTGTTGCATTGACTCGAAGAATTCATAAGGTATACTATATATATATATATATATATATATACACACACACACACACACACACACACATGTAGATCACTCTTCGTCCTTATTCTATCTTTAGTGCTTCCTTACTCACTTGGGTGTTTGATTTTTTAGATTAGAGATGAGATAGAGAAGATAATGGATGACAGTGAAGACATGGCTGCAATGTATCTTACTGAGAAGAAGACGAGAAAGATGGAATTCAGATCATCAAATGACGGCGAAGGTCGACGTTTTGAATCTTCTGATCCAATCATATTTTCTCGTTTTTCTTCTTCTTCAGTACCTTCTAACTCCTGCAGGCTCACGAAAAACTTGAGCTGCTCTTGGGACAACACCATCGCCGCTACTACTGCAAAGAGTGTGGAAGAACTGGAGTCATTACTGGAAGCATACTTTGTTGTCATCGATAGCATTCTTAACAAGCTGATTACGGTATGTATGTATCCATACGTAGTGTTTAGCTCATAATCTGATCATCATTCATCAAAGTAAGTGTTAGTTCATATATAGCCTGATCATCATTCATCAACGTGTTAGTGTTAACATTTACAGTTTTTATATACAGAAAATTAGAAATATATTTCCCTCAATCTATTATATATTTTAATTTTCTTTCAATTGTTTCAGTTGAAGGAATACATTGATGACACAGAGAATTTCATCAATATCCAGATGGTAGGTGATGAGTTTTCCTCTCTCTCTCTCTCTCTCTATATATATATATAAATTAAGTAATTAATTATGTTTTAATATTTAAGAAAAAATTTGAGGTTAAAGCATGTAAAAATTTGAGTTATTATGAACTAAAACAAGATGGTTTGGTTTGGTTTGGCTTTGTGAATGCAGAATAATGTTCGAAACAGACTGATACAATTTGAGTTACTACTGACGACAGCAACATTTATTCTGGCCATATTTGGGATAGTAATAGGAATATTTGGCATAAACTTTCCAGTTCCCTTATTTAATAAAGCTCGTACAATTAAGTTGGTCCTCATAATCACCGGTGCTTGCGGGATCTTCATATATTCTGCATTTGTGTGTTTCTTCAAGTGGAAGAAGCTTCTGCTGCTCTAAACCAAATCTTTAAGTTAAGAAACTATTACCTTTTGTTTTTTTGAAGTGGGAATAGATTGTATTTCTTGTTAGGCACTTCTAATTCAGGTCCTTCTCATCCACTCTCAACTTCTTCCTTTGTGTTTCCCCCTTCTCAATTGCTATCCGACGCTGGGGATTTCAATTGTAGTCACTGACATATTTTTGCTCCCGGTCACATTATATTTATTATGATCATGAATCGAATAAATGCTATCTGAATCAATTACAATAAATACAAGAAAATTCAAAACCCCAAAATAATAATCATAACAACGGGCTGCAACTGCTACTACTATTTAGATTGCTGATCCGGTGCTGTGATCGATCGCAAGCTTGTGCTATAACCGGAAAATTCGGGAAAACATCAGAAAGTTTTGAAATTAATTGATATACTTGGGGGCTTGCAGGATAACATTACAAACCAGCTGATCCAAGTTGAGTTGTTGCAATGGCAACGTTTGTTCTTGCCATTTTTGGATAGTTATAGTGGTAGGGATATTTGGTATTTTCATATTTTAGTAAATCTAATAATTTTGATCATGATAAAAGAAACAAACATTGCATGAACACGATAATATAATAAGGATGATATGATATATCTAATCACAGGTATTATTATACATTTAACACACGCATCATATTCATGTTTAAAGAAAAAAGATCAATGGAAGGAATGGAAAGTCCTTATTCATCACCTGGCATTCATCATAAACAACCACAGGAAAGTGTTATATATATATATATAAGAAGAAAAGAATACTTAATAATATAAAACTAAATCAATCTCAAATTTGATTGATAATTTATTCCTAGAAAAAGATAATTTGGTCAAACAAACACCAGGGGCAAAAATTTTGATTTTATAATCAAAATAATAATCACAAATATGAAACAAATGTTGTGCTTGAAGGTGATCATTCTATGACTATTTTTCACAAATTAAAGGCAACATCTAGTATGTACATTATTTCTCAGCCATGCCGGGTTTTAACTACGTCGAGGACATAAAAAAGTGTACCATGAAGTAGGAGCTTCCATGCTGACTATCGAAAAGTTGCTGAAGGAAAACAAAACTTCTAACTTGATTGAAGAACTCAACTATTATTTAGTAGAAGAAAGTCGTTGACCCCGTGCTTTGTCAGCTTTTTCCATGTAATCTTGGTGTGATTGATGCTTTGTTCCTAGAAGGAATCAGGCATTTGTCGTATTAGTTTTAAGGAATCCGGAAATGAAACAAGCACCTGCAAATATTCACAAGCAGCGATTGCAGTAAACACAAAGAATGCAACACGACATCTTGAAAGTTGAATAAATTTGTTATCCGGGAATAACTTTCCTATGATTATCCATTTATACATACGGACTCTGAAATGCATATAAAGCAAAAACAGGGTAGTTCGGGTGTCCGTGGACAGGACCTCTTTCATTGGTTTTTGATCAAATTTAGAAATTTAAAGGAAAAGTCAAATTTATATAATCCAAAGATCGAAAGTAAAGGATTTAAACATTTTTCTTCAGAAAAGAAACACTAATGTTTAATTGAAAACAAATTTTTAGAGAAATAGTTTAGACCGCAAAAAAAAAAAGGGTAATATAAATAGGCCCACAAATAAATTTCTAGCGAGATAAACCAAGAACATATCAAGAGATATGAAAAATGATCACTAATTCCTCAATGGTGACAAACATATTCTCCGGTCTCCATCAAAGTCCGAAGACACACCCAAGAGCAACCACAGCTACTGATACTATCAGCTTAAAAGTGAGAAAGACTTACTAAGAAAGGTTTTTTTTTTTTTTTTTTGTTATCAATAAAAGTGAAAAGTATCTCCGAAGAACTAGGGATTATCCATAAGCTGAGCCAAAAATTCTAACAATACTCTCAAGAGAAAAGAAATAAGTCAAATTCCCCCGCAAATCATGGCAAAGTAAAAGTTTTCCCCCCTCCAGAAAAAAAAAAAAAAAAAACTTAATCTCATTATTCTCATAGCGAACTCGACATAAAAACATTGAGTTCTAACTTCTAAGGAATGAACAAGAATTGACAAAGAGGAATACCCTAGCCAAAACCAGCTGACAAAAGCATTTTCTAAGGTCTGCTAAGATGGGATAGAGAAATACATATGTCAAACTCAGTTAGTAAAATTTGCCTTCACTGCCCACTAAATCGCTCAATTTGCTTATAAGCTAGGAAAGGACTATATATATAAACCGGCACCCATAGACCAGTCATCAGGACAAGCGTACTGCTATTTTGAAATAAAGTTTCTTGACCTGTGTCAACAAAAACTAACATATTCTTTTTGTATTTAGATAAAAACAATGAATTTTAAAACCCATAAAAGAAACATCAGAATCATAAAAATGTAACTGATTGAAGGAAACGAATCTCGAATCAGCTGAATACTTCTTGAAAGAACAAGTAGCCTCTACAACCTGAGGTTTCATTCAATTAGTTTCTTCTTTCATTATTCTTCTTTTCTTAACAAATTCGTTAGCATCACTGAAGCTTTAGGACCATTTCCATGAATATGCATATTCATTTACTCAAATCATGCAGGAAATTATGCCCTCCAAGAAAATTTCATGTTCTCGGCTGCCAAATATTATCTTAACTGAATAAACAAGGGGGGAAAAGCAATTTTAATTTTACTTAACAAGAAACTAAAGTCAATGATGCTATATCTCTAGCTTTGCTTTTGTTTATTGCATCTACATAAATCATAAGAATTTCTCAAATTGGCAATATATATAAATGTATAAAACAAATCCAAAGATTCATTCAAAACCAAAAACCAAAACGTTAAAACCCCCCAGAAAAGCAAATGTAAAGCTGAAATAAAAGGAAAAAAAAAGGGGAGAATAAGACAAAAGAGAAAACCGTACCTCGGTTCATGACAAACCAAGGGGCACCAAAAACGACGGCGATGATGGCGATGCCAGCCATCACGTGCTTCTTGTCACCGCTGTATATGTAGTGCTCCATTCTCGCCCGGAACCCTCCACCTCCAACTCCACCTACGTTGCTGCTACTGGCGGTGGTGTTGGAAGTTTTTGCTTCGTTTCCCATTTCGGCCCCCTAAACCCACAAATTGATTAATTGGCCTCAGGTTGTGTTTTCAATTTGCCTGCTGGTTTTCAAGGCTTCGCCGCTTCGGTAATTCTTGCCGAGTGTTTGGTTGTTAGGTTAGGATATCTTACTCAGGTGTAACTTTATCCTGGACAAGACTGTCCAAGGCTACACTCTATGCCCTATAAATACTCACAGATACAAATTTCGTCAGTGAAATGTCAGTCTTTTTTGCTGGTTGCTGCACCCAGTATAGCTGATGGCCCTCCTTCCTCTAACAAGAAGGCTCCAACGAATTCACTCTCAGATCCTATTGCCATTTCTTTTTCAACATCCTGCTACGGTTCCCTCACCTTTTCCTTCTCGCTTAACCCAAAAACTTTCTTTTCTTTCTTTGGCATTTCATCAAACAATCTACATATCCTCCCAAACCCCAGTTTTGACCTCACATATCTCTACTCTTCAATCCCTTCCAAGCCAAACTCTCAACTACCCACTTGAGATCAGTCCACCGCCAATCCATGATCCCGACCCACAGGACACAGTTCTCCTCCATTTGCTTAAACGGGTTGCACATTTTAGCTCTGAAACTGAGGCCATGGCTTCTCTTGATGAGTCTGGTATTGAGGCAACTCAAGGTTTGGTGTGTTCAGTGATTTGGACATTAAGGGAAGAGTGGAGACTGGCGTTTTTGGCTTTTAAATGGGGGGAGAAATGGGGAAGTACTGGTGAAAATGCTTATGAGTTGATGATCTGGGTGTTGGGAAATCATAGGAAGTTTAACATGGCTTGGTGTTTGATTCGTGACTTATATCGTTCTTCAATGGATACAAGACGGGCAATGTTTGTTATGATTGATAGGTAAGCCTCAGCTTGCTTCTCCTCTGATCTTTTTAAACTTGGTTTGGTGTATATGTCTGTTTAGCATGTAAGTGGTTCTAGCATATACTGCAGACATTCCTGTGATTGCTGATTTTTGGATACAATTAAGATTTTTTTTTATGAGATGACATATACAAGTAGAATTTAAAATCACAATCAAGATCTATGGCACGAATACTACATCCAGGAGAAAGAAAACCAATGAACATTTGTACAATGAAAAAAAAAAAAAAAACCTGTATATAATTGGAGAAAATCCATATGAAGTTTACTTACTTGAGACTGATAGGTTCCAAGCCTCCAGCTTACCATAGAGGCAAGACCTCATAGGAACAGTTAGGATCTTTATGAATGTAAATTAAGGTTGCAAACTTAATTATAAGTTAGTTAATGCGAATAAGAGAGTTTTTACCTGTGTATTATAAATGTTACTATATCTCTCTTTTTTGCTTCAATGTGCTCTTTGTAGGTCAATAAATAATTATACTTGAAGCTTGATGTCGTAATGATTAAGTGCCCTGTGGTTTATCATCTATTTTGTTGTATTTATTCCCTCCTCCCAACCCAATTTTTTCACTTTTTGGCTATTTGTTTTTTCCTTTTATTCATTTAATTTTGTAATAGATTGCATTGATAACCAAGTTCAAATAAGATGTTTTTGGACTCTGTTATGTGTTTTGATCTGATTGAAAATGATTGATTCTGTTTTAGTTTCACTTCTTCATAATTTGTTTATTTTTCTACTTTGAAGTTTCGGTTTTTAAACCACTTAGAAAATTGAAAATTTCTCCTTGAATTCTCTGCATTTTGTCTGGATAACTCTTCGCCTTAAGTATTAATATCCTCTTTTGGTGGAATGAGATACCTTTTTTAATCCCAACTTTTCAGTTTTCATTTGCATTATTTTTAAACATTCAGTAGGTAGATTTCGAAAGCAAGGACTCAAGGCTTCATAGGGTTCCCATAGGAGTTACCATTTTACTCTCTACAATATTATTTCACGAAAATTGATGTCATTCATATCATTCTTTAAATTTTTGTTCTTAAATGCTGCTTGTTTTGTTTTCCACTTCGCTTGGTGTCAATTAGATATGCAGCCGCAAGTGATCCATGCAAGGCTATTCAAACATTCCATACCATGGAGAAGTTCAGAATGACTCCGGATGAAGAAGCATTCAGTAACCTCCTAAAGGCTCTCTGTAGATATGGCAACATTGAAGAGGCCGAAGAGATAATGCTTGTAAATAAGAAGCTCTTCTCGCTGGATGCCGATGGCTTTAACATTATTCTCAATGGTTGGTGTAATGTTTTGGTTGATGTATGTGAAGCAAAGAGAGTTTGGAGAGAAATGTCGGAATACTGCATTATACCAAATGCTACTTCTTATACTCACATGATTTCCTGTTTCTCAAAAGTTGGGAATCTCTTTGACTCGCTGCGACTCTATGATGAAATGAAGAAAAGAGGTTGGGATCCAGGCATTGAGGTGTACAATTCATTGGTGTATGTCCTAACTCGCGAAAATTGCCTAAATGAAACATATAACATCCTCAAGAAAATGAAAAAAACTGGGTTGCAGCCGGATTCTACCACATACAACTCAATGATATGTCCTCTTTGTGAAGCAGAGAGAGTTGAGGAGGCAAGAAATATTTTGTCCACCATGAAAGAAGAGAATCTTAGCCCGACCATGGAAACCTACCACGCATTTCTTCGTGGTATTGGTTTTGAAGGAACTCTGGAAATTCTTAACTGTATGAAGGCTGCCGGTTTAGGTCCTACTAGTGATACCTTTCTCTTTGTTCTTGGTAAGTTTTTCAAAGTGAAGCAACCTAAGCATGCATTGAAGATTTGGGAAGAAATGAAGCATTTTGAAGTACTCCCTGATTCAAGTCATTACATAGTCTTAGTGGAAGGGCTAGCAAGATCTGGATGGTTAGTTAAAGCCAGGGAATACTATGATGATATGAGATCCCATGGATTCTTGGATGATCCCAAGCTTAAGAAGCTATTGGTGGAACCAAAGCAACACAGTGACAGTAAGACACAGAGGGGTCCAAGAGAGATTAAGAGAAGTAAAGAATTAAATGCATGGAAAGGGAAGAAAGTAAGATGGAATAAAAAGTTCAATGCCAATAAAGAATGAAGAAGCCATCGGAAAACAGTTCTATTTTGAAGTCTAAATGTACAAAGCTGAAATTTTCTTTCCTTTTTTTTTTTTCTTTTAAAATTTAAGGTTGAGAATTGCATTTCTAGCATTTGGGGATGCTGACTGCTAGCACATGAGAAGCCACTGGTGGAGTCTCTGAAGGTGATATTGCTGCTATACTTAAGATGTAGAGGGGGAGAGTTGACAGTGCTTAGATGTTTGGTTCAGATCAAGGATGGCGATTTCTTCTATCGACAATATAAGAAGATCTTTTATCCATTACAAGCTTAACCCAAATCTTGATGAAGCCTAAAGAAAAAGGTTCCAGAGTCGACATCATGGTCAGCTAAGAATAGCATGATAGCATTGTGAAACTATAGGTACTCATTATTTGTACTGATCTGTCCACTATTATAGAATAGGCATGAATACATGATAACCGTCTTGCACTTGAAAAACAAACGATTAAAACCGTAGCATGATCAGATTGCTCAAGTGACTTGATTTCAGAATGCTGCCAACATTTTTAAAGATGCTTTTTACTTTCATCCTGATATTTATGGAGGTTGTTTAATCTTCCAGGAAAAGAATATTTGGGGCTACTGGTTGCCATTCTTTCCTGGTATGCAACTGTTTAATCAATTTGGTCAAATTTTTATGTGGCTTATGTCATTGATACTTGAGAAAACTGCATCCTTTTAGCATCTAATAACACGAGTACTTGGTAATTGATTCTGTGTGTGTAAAAAAAGAACTGCGTCTCTGGGATCCCGCTAGAAATAATGGTTCGCTAAAACAAGTGAAAACATGGTAGTGTCATGCAGTCATGCTTAGCCTAGTGGATTTTCAGGCCCAAAAAAATTGAGAAAACTGAAAAACAGGTCGAATTGTAGTCTTCTGATTGGTTTGAATTTGGTTTTTATTGAATTCAATTTGCTTCCGGTTCAAGTCATAACTAAATATATTCAGTTTGGTTTATAAGTTAAAAAATTGTAATTATTTGAATCAAACCAAATTCTATTTTCATTGAATTCATAATTGGTTTTAAATTTTTTATGATATAAAAAATATTTTGTTTTTAACTTAGTGAAAAAAGTTTGAAAAAAAAACTATAGAAAAACATATTTTTTAAATTTAAAAAACCGATGAACCTAAGTGACGTAGTTTGGTTTGATTCTTTTGATTATATATGATATTCGGTTTGGTTTTTAAGAAACGAAACTACTACATACTAAAAGTAATTTTTTATATATTTATCATTTTAATATTATAATTTATGAAAAAAAAAAGTTAAATAATTTAGATGGTTCGGTTATTTATCATGATTAGCTATAACAATAGCATAATAATATACGCCAAGTTCAGGCCCAAGATAAGGAATGCAGATTAGAAAAGGCTTTACAACTGCGGATGGGTTGGTCATAGCCGGGTCTCCTACTCCCTCAAAGGCCCATGTCTGTTTCCGACCAAAACCTTCAAAACCCAATAATCAAACATTACATAACCTAACAATAGCTCTCAGCTTCTTTGGGATGCCCCAAGCTCTCAACTTCACCCCAAGAACTAAGGAATTAAAGTAGAACAATCAAAGGAAGAAAGAAAAAAAAAATGGGGATTTTGGCAGGGATAGGGGTGTTGGTGCCATTCCCATTTTACTGCTGGTTATGGACATATCCACAATCATGGGTGAACCTTTGTGGGAAAGGAAGGGACCCATCTAAGGTAATGGCACTTGTCTCGCATTTCTTCAAGCTAATTCAGTTCATTTCTCTCTTTTCAGTTTGTTCCTTCTCTTGGCCTCCCCCTCTTTACTTTTGGCCCCTCTTTGCCTTCGGTCAGTTCCTCAACTTCAGGTCAGTCACTCATATTTTTCATATTATTTTCCTTTCTTTCTACTATTGGTATTATTGGGTTTGGAATTTGCATTTCTAGCTGATAATTTGTGGGGAGTGAATGTAGAATCATCTCAATATGAAAGAAAAGTACATTTTGATATTTGTGGTTCATCCCTGAGTCAGTTTTGGATCAGGAATAAATGTTTATTTGCCCGGATATCAGTATATGAGCTATCTGCAGTTCCTATCAGCTTGCTTCTATTGGAAAAATCTTTTAGGTATGGCATTTAAGAGAAGATAGGATTTGGAAAAGCAAGAAAGGGGAACCAATATTATTGAGGGAAAACCTGTTTTATGGTGCTTAAGCCTTAAACAG
This sequence comes from Adansonia rubrostipa, assembly GCA_038381775.1. Classification (NCBI taxonomy): domain Eukaryota; kingdom Viridiplantae; phylum Streptophyta; class Magnoliopsida; order Malvales; family Malvaceae; genus Adansonia; species Adansonia rubrostipa. The sequence continues at coordinate 7,810,065 of JBBYHM010000022.1, read as the reverse complement.
TGCTTTTTGGGAAATGCAGTCTGTAAGCTCTTTAGTTTGAAATACCAAATATTCTTATTTGAAGGAGCAAAGAAGCAATGAAGAAGTAAAACTAGCTGAAGAACCTTAAGGTGAAGGTGCTTAAAGAAGGTAGATATATTAGTGACAGTGGTTCTAAAATTTCTTCATTATAGTGCTTTGAGTCAAGGTTCCCCTAGGTGGAAAGTTCTTAGCTCTTCCTTGCTTGTGTTGGGATATGATGGGGTTTCAACAGCTCTTTCTTTGTAGTGGCAAATGATTGAGCATGCAGACAACATTATTGATCTGACTATTTGATCATCTAGAATCTATCATGAAATTCGTGAGAGTTTATTGTACTATCATGGCAAATATGGAGGTGGCTTGTCTTACTTCCCATGATGATATCTTAGACACAAGCATTAAGATGTAGTGACAGGTAGATTGACACGTTGGATGGGGATTGTATTTGCATTATGCCTTCTTTTGGAGGCCTAGAGCACTGGTTCTTTGATGTTGAAAGACTCCAAAATCTAACTTTCATGTTTATCATGGAATCACAGCTGGTTCATATTATTCTTAATCCAAGTTTTCTCATGTTTCCTTTTCTCACTGGACTGTCAACTATGTTGCTCTGACCCTTGTCCGACATATATTTGGACATAGGTATGGGGATATGACCCTCCAAATACTTGGAAAACTTAGAAAAATTGAACATAAAAATTCCCGTATCTGACACACATAAGACCGAGTAACATAGACTTTCAGATTTAGTTTGTCAACTGTACATTGCTAATTTTGATATCATATTGTTACAATCATTGTCATAGTACTGACTATATATGGAGTGTCTAAAGAATCTGATGGCCTCATTCTAGAAAATGAATTCCATGGGAATTCTAATTATGTCTACTTGGTAAGCACCAGCTTGTTCATTCGGAATTTACTTCTTTTCTCTCATGCCAGGAACGAAATTTGTAGGAGCAAAACGACTTCATCATTTTATCTTCCATTCAGCCTTTTTCTTGTGGATTTTGCATGATGGGTTAACTTGAATCGATACGGTGCTACACTCCTATTATGTTATATTTCTCTGTATGTCGTGTCGTTCTCAAATGTCATTTTGCGGGGTATATTAGCTTCCTTATGTTGTGGATTTTGGTTGTTGGATTGAATTGAATTGATTTGTTGCTATGTTGCTTCTAGTCTAGATGTTACCTCCATCAGTTAACTGAAATTCGGTTTTATAGGGTGTATCAGTTGCTCGGTGAATCTGGCACTTATTACGGTGTAAGGTTTGGAAAGAATATTCCCTGGGTAAAGGAATTCCCTTTCGGGTTCATTAGAGATCCACAATATGTTGGGAGCATTATGAGTCTTGTTGCATGTCTCTCTTGGGTACCCTTCCAATATATTCTCCTCTGGTCACTAGGCTATTTATTTATGATTCACGTCGAGTCAACCGAAAATTCTGCTACTCGCGTAAACCCTCTATCCTGATCGCTGAAGGTTGCTGCAGTTGGATAATTTAGTTATTTTTGAAGAATTTCCATGGTGACAATTGGCTGAAGAGGCTAATTAGTTAAAGCTCCTGCTCCCTTTGAATTTGTTGCTTTATGGATTAACCACCTGTTGAAGAATATTTGTTTTTATGACTTGCTTAAATATGATCATCTTTTTTGGCTGAAAAAATAAATTTAAGTTACTTTGAGGTCTTGGTTTTGTTTAACCTCACTCTGTTTGGAAAAATGCTTATTTTTTAATGCTGAAATGAATGATGTTGATCAAAGTACCGAAGCTAAAATTGCCGGTGGACATATGCTGTTAAGTGTATTTAAACATGTCGTATAATATTTGTTACATCATTTTCATGTTTGTTAAACGTATTGTGTTTTATCGTGTTTAAAATTATTAGGTATTTTAAAACTTACTTGAGAGTCATTGACTGACTACTCTCACATAGATACCCCTCATAAAATGAAAATTATGGAATTCTGCCCCTAAAGTTTATTTTCTACTTAGAAGGTAACAAATTGGATTTTAATATTGAATTTTAGGGTTTAAAATATTATCAACAGATTATACGATTATTGGCTTTATTTGAACATTAAGCTCTTGAATTTTCCTAACCTTCAAGATTTTACTAGTATCGTATGTAAATTTATTACTTCTTTTTGCAATATGGACAATTGGAGATAAACATAAACAAAATGAAGAATAAAAAAAGGGAAGAAAATTATTAACACCTCCAATACCAAAACTAGGGAGTAGGGACGTCAGTTGTTTGCACGGCTTGTTGAACGGCTTCAACATCAGATACTTTTGTTGGTACAAGAGAACTCGTAGCTTGCAGCTTGGGACGAAGGAAGATATTGTAGCGGAGTCAATTTGGTCGGGTTAATTGGGATTTTAAAATTTTTATTATTAGATCATTTTAGTTTTTGATCATTTTAAATTTGGATAATTTTGATTTCAAGTTATTTTAGGTTTAGATTAATTGAGTTTAATACCTAATCATTTTGGATTTGGGATAACGAGTAAGATAATTAGATTTAACACTCGGATATATCGAGTTCAATCATTTTAAGTTCGAATAATTTTTGATTAATTATTTAGATTATTTTAAATTTGAATTATTTTAATTTAATTGGTTGATTGTGACTGTTAATTTTTATGATTAAATTAAATTAAATTAAATTTAAATTTAGTTGAATTGATCATATTGTAGAGTTGGCATAAGAGTTTAACAGGTCTGCCACTATGAATTTAAAAAGATTTCGATCTTTCTTTGTATGATGCAACGATAATGTTGTGTCATATGCAGGTAAAAATACAAGTTTGAGGGGTCATCTGATAGGTACACGTGGACCTGGAACTTTGTGAGTCACAAACCAGTAGCCGGTCAATTCAGGTACCCCCGCCAGGTTCCAGTCAAGACTCACAAATCAGAGGCGAGCCAAGCGGAGACTTTGGCAGAACGATGGAAACTGTGCCGCTGAACGATTTCTGTATACAAATTACTTTACTTAATCTAGAAATCAGGGAAAAACATGTTTGAATTTGTAAATGTCCTTTCAATTTGAAGATTAGAAAAAGAAATTATCAAAATCTGAAAATAATTATATAAATTAATATAAATTAATTGAATTAATTTTTAAGGTTCAATCTTCTTTTCATTTTCAATCAATAAAAATGCCTGCAATTTCTTTGAAGAATACTTGTAATCAATTGTCATGTCAGCATAATGGAAGGGAGGTGGGTAGAAGAATTTGGCCCCACAGAAGAGGAATATTTTTCGGTTTAAAAGCTAGAAAATCTTGGCATTAGATTTTAGAATCTAGCATGGGTGGGACAAAGGTAGATGAACGAAACGCGCTATGGAGCACGGACCGACAGTTAATATATGCTAAAGGGTCAATTTATTCGTAAGAATGATTCATTTAACTAATGTTTATTAAAACTTGTTAATAGCTTTTATTTTTTTTTAAAAAAAATTATATCATATCAATTATTTTTTTAAAATAAAAAATTATAGTAATTACTTTTTTTTTTAACTTGTTAATATAAGTTTCGATTAACATTTGCCTTATAGCTAAAAAATTTTAAATTTTAAATTTAACATCAGATGTAGCTTGGTCCGACTAATCTATTAAATAATAATTATTATTTATTTTATTAAAAATTATTTTTTATATTAATATTTATATATTTTATAAATAAATAAAAATATATTATTTAAATATAAAAATATTATTTTAAATTAACTAAAAAAATAAAATTTTCAAATAGATTATTTGACTTAGGAACAAGCCACTTGTAGCGTATAGTTGAGATTTCTAGAAATTGTCCGCAAACGCCGTGATGTAAGACAACTCTAGCTGACTCACTAGCTTCACATTTTTGGTCCCCAGCTCACTGGCATGGAGGAACCTGGAAAATTACGGCATGAAAAACGAAAAAATAATATAAATATTTATAAATAAATTAAAATTTATAAAATATTAATTATTAATATATTAAATTTATATAATATATAATATTTTAAATATATATATACAAATATATATAAATATAATATAAATATGTAAATCATCGAAACTATTTGAAAAGACATTGATTGTACGAAGTCAAAACATGCGTGTGAGGCCCCGCACAGGAGTCGTGGATGGCTTTGCTAATTGTGTCTTATTACAAATACGACTTTGAATTGGAAGTCTGAACTCTGGAAACGTATACAACACTCTGCATTTCATTGCCCACCTTAATCATTTTACTCTCTTTTTTATTGATCTATAATACTTTTTGAAAATTAAATCATGTTGAAAATTGAAAAGAAAGAAAGAAGTTTTGGCCAGGCCCTTCCCTATTTGTTTAATTATCATTTTTATTTGAGATTTACAAAAATTAAATTTTAATTACGAAAATTAATTAAAAATGTAACATTTTGTCACCAAATCATCATATATATTATATATGAATAATCGAATTGAGCTTAAAGCATTTATGAAAACGCATTACCATTCATTAAACAATAAGCATGTTATCAAGCTAATATCACGTCAACTGTTTTAAATAAGTAGGTAAAGTGTATTAATCCCACGTTATATAAGAAAAAAAGTCTTAGAGCATACAAGTGATTGCGTTGTACATCTCATTAGACATATTTTTTAAGAAGAGGGTAATGACCCTGTGACAATTGGAATCAAAGTCAATTCTTGACCATCCGATTTTACGTCGAGCACCTCAACGGGTGGGGTAGGTAAAATAGATCAACTCTGACTCCATGCTAAACAACCCAAGGGTGGGGTAGGCAGAAATGGTGGGGAAGCCTGTGACGGGGGCGTCACGAGATTAAGTAGGAGAGAATGTCACGCCAAGCACTCTAAAGAAGTAGATGAGATGTATTAATTCCACGTCAGATAAGAAAAGAAAAGTCTTTGGGCATATAACGTCGGATAAGAAAGAAAAAAATCTTTGGACATATAAGTGAATGTACTGCACAATCTTATCAGATGCGTTTTTTGAAAAGAGAGTAATAACCTCGTGACACTAACACTGTCCTTGATTAAGTGAAGGCCAGCCATTGAACTTCTCTAAGACTAATTGCTAGATAATGTTACAATTTCTGATAAATTTTTATAAGTATGGAAGTGCGTGGAATTATATTTATTCAAAAAATCAAGTAATCTATTTGATTTAGATCAGACTTGGATATAATATTTTATTATTCGAGACAGCTCAATCAAAATCATTGTTCGTATAATAAAATATTATTTTTATTAAAATTTAATTATAAAAATATATAAATATTAATATAAAATATTTTTAATAGATAAATATATTTAAACAGTAAATACGAATTATCGGATCTAGTCAGACTGGGTTAAATTCGGGCTTAGATATAAATTTTATAATTTTTCTATCACAACACAACTTATGAGTAGGTCTACTTAAAACTTTATAAAGTTAAAAAATTCAGTTGATACTCAAATAATTTCTTTTTGATAACATGAAATATGAGAAACACTTGATGTTGATAATCAAATTAAAATAATATTTACAAGAAGCTGAAGCTTTGAAATAATTCCAAATTATGTTTTTCCTTTTGTTTACCCAATTCTTTTACGATGTTGCGCTACGTGGCTTCGACTCTTATTTTCTTAAGTATTTATATTTGATACATCTTTGGTAATGAATATGATTCTAAATATATGAAAATTTTTTTAAAAAATTAAATATACTATGCAGATACATACTTGTATCGGATACTTAAATCGAATTTTACTAACATAGATATTGTATATATTTACAATGTTCAAAGTTCATAACAACCTACTTATAGCTCATAAAATATCATAGCTGGTATATTTTCCCAGCAAGATAAATCCTAAAAGGGAGATGAAAAAAAGAAAAGAAAAGAAAAGAAGAGAAAAGAAAAGAACAAAATCTAATTGAGCTATATATTGATATTTCATCCATTTTTTTTCAATTGGATTTTGTTGAAAATATTCTTCCTGAAATGGCTGCTATTAGGTCTGCTGTAAATTTGGGGTCTTTCGTCAAGGAAGATGCCATCTGTTCCACCAAATGTTGTCTGACTTGTGGTGGTGAATCCATTTTTGGCTTGGAGTTCCTAGCTTCCTCATGACAGGTAATGGACTTAGATTTGGTGAGGTCAAGATTAATGGTTGGTCCAGATGACGAGCTAAGTGAGGCTGAACCAAGGGTCACACAACGGCTTGAACCTGATGTTATTGGTTCCATTTTTGACGGTGG